>JAVQJD010066289.1:0-12045 GCA_036023655.1 Nannoperca australis | reverse complement strand
TTTCTTTAAAGTTAAGACTAGTTTAAAGTCATCTTCATTGAAAAGTACAGTGCTTTTCCTTCAAAAATAAGGACATTTCAATGTGACCCCAAACTTTTGAACGGTAGTGTATATGTCAGGGATTTATATTATTATATGTAGGAGGTTGTTTTGAAGAGGGAAGTTTGATGTGCAAGAATGAGGAACAGAGTTTTGGTGTTCTGAGATCGCTAATCAAACAAAGCACTTCTCTTTTCTAGTTAAGCCAGCCTGGTAACAGTGACTCAGCAGAAAAAGAAAAAAAAACTAATGAGGTGTTTGTAATGCAACTCTATCCAAAGAGTACAGCTATACACCTGAAGCATATCTACACAGCATGTACTGCTCTGTTTTTATTGTTTTATAAATAACTTTGGGTAGAACACTCTCTGAACACCTTATCAGTGTCATGCAACACATTCTGAAAATCGCAGACAGCTTACATGAGTACGTTCCCTCTCTACAGCAGGTTAGATTGGCTGTAATTCTGTCTCGGACAAAGTCATTTCAGGTCAATGCAATTCTTGTAGCAGGACACTATTATTTTGTGAATGTTGGAGGGCCCCTAAATGCATGGGGAGAGTTTTGAAAAAGGAAAATGGTCCCTGCTTGCAACATCTTATAACCTGGACACAAACAATTAGGGAAGTGTGATGGATGACATATCTCAAGCACGTAAAATAAATGGTGACCAACAGTGCCTGGAAGGTACAATAGGGAATTATAAAAAAAAAGCTGTTTGCATTTAATGTTGTGTTATCTACATTGAGAGCATGATGAACTTACCCTACAACAAACACAGGGATGAGACAGAGTCCGCCAGACAACAGGAAGATGAAGCCAGGGTACCATGCCACCGTAGCGGCATAGATACTGTTGAAGACTGCGACCGATACATTGTTAGTTAAACTTTCCAAAAAAGAAAGGCAGGCAAACAGGGCACCTGCCAAAACACACCCAGGAGAGAAGAAAAACTATTCTTAGTGACACGGGTGAATCAAAGATCAAGATTCCCCTTCGCTCTAACAAACAGAAACTTTGAGTGCTTGTTTTTAAGTGCATCGTGAAGTTGTTGGGACAGGCAACTCTTCAGTGGACTCTACAAACACACAGACACGGTCCTGTGGCTCCTGTAAAGCCTGGAAACCCACTCACCTTGCTCAGACTTTGAGATGATCTTTGACATCATTGAGCGCAGAACAGGAAAAGGCATGATAGACAGAAGCATTGGCACCCGCACTGTGACAAACAAATAACAGAAGACAGATATAAAATTAGACAGCATAATGCAGGACATATAATGTAACCACAACAACTTGTAAAATACATAAATCATACTTTTTTATCATACTCAAATTTGTTTAAGGTTATGTTTGAAAAAAAATGATAAAAGTGACAATAGAAAGTGGCTCATAATTACATGACAATTTAAATAAAAAAGAATGCAGTAATAACGTTCCATAATTATATTGTTCTATCAGTTTACAATACAATCTAAGAAAATACACAATATACTGTAATCCTAAACATTTCTACACCTTGTAAAGGCAGGAGGAAAAGTCGGTTCTGTCAAACAGTAACCTGAAATATAATTTAATAATAATTGTTTAATAATAATGTTTAATTGTAATTTTCGGTTTTATATTACTCTTCGGTGTGCCCTTTATATATTTTTTGGCTGGTAAAATGTGTCTTATTTTTAATATGTGTTCTATTTCTTTTTAAAGCAAGCAACAATGAAACCTGGTGCAGTTTTTAATTCAGTGTCAGCACATACTTGACCTTAAAAAAAAAAAAACTACAGTAGCAGTAAACAGGAGATTAAAAACTATCGTACATTATTAGTTTAAGCAGGATGTTTTTCTCACCTATAAACATCAGTACAGTGGTCTTAGCAAACGCCAGCAGGAACATGCCTGACATAACGGACAGGATCCCCATCAGGATGATGAGCAGCTGTGGCACACCGTAGTACGTGAACGCTGACACTCCCACAAAACTGACCAGGAACACAGTGGTGGACAGCGCTGAGCCGTAGCCAATCAAAATCTCCGTCCAGCACAGTGGCTCATTGAGCTCATATAGTGTCATCAAGGAGACCCCACCCACATAGCAGAAGGAGAAGCTGGTGAAGATGAGTATCAGGAGGACCAAGATCGTTTTACACCTGCAGCTGGCCCCTGCAAACATGTTGTAGACCCCGCAGATCATCTGTTTCAAGGCTGAGCACTGAGGAGACCCATCTAGAATAATGGCATCAGTGGGAGCCTTCTTCACACTCTCTTCTAGGATAAAAATTGCATAGAGTAGGTTCAAACAAAGACACAAAGCAGAGGTTAGGAAAGGCCAATTAAAGCCTGCAGCTCTCAGAAAGTAGCCTGTTGATATTGAGGCCACCCCAGACAACAGGCCAATCATCATGTCCAGTCCAGCCATGCGCAGCGTCTTCTGACGACCATCCTCACACAAGTCTGCTATGTAGGCAAAACAGCCGCCCAGAAATGTGCCCAAGCCGCCAAACAGAGAACTGAGAAGCGAGGAGCCGATGAGCAAGTAAATGTTGAGTTCAAAGAAGGACACCACCAGGAAGGCCAAGGTGTAGATCAACGTGCCAATCAGAGGCATGATGATTGTGATCTTGCGTCCTCCCCGGTCACTATAGGCCACAAGCATGAGAGTGACAACCAAAGAGGGGATTGTGGATAAGAGCTCTGTGTAAAGGGAGAAGAGAGATGCCTGCCTCTGTACCTCCTGGAAACACAGAAAGAGAGAGCATAGTCTCGTAAGTCTCATAATCATGTATGGACTGACAAAGGTAAACGGAGATAACGGCTATCTAATCATACATCATCTAGTCATTCAAACAACACAGAATCAACAACGCAACAGGTGCAGGAGCAGCCAAAACAGGTTTGTCGAGATCAGTGTGTTTGTTCTCACTTCCCTATTGTTGTTTCATTCCTCTACTAAAAATACATCATAAAAAAGCAGAGAGAATATTTCGTCTAAAGTTTTTTTTTAATTAATTAACAAGTGATTATGTGCTTTGAAATGATACGTGATCATCCCTTGCATATCACCCTAAGGCGCAGTAACTCAATCAGTTCTTTTTACTTGAGTTGTATTGCTAGAGGGGATCTGAAAGGGTTATAGAAAAATGTATGCTGTGTCAAGTTGAACACAGACATGGATAGTTGCTGAGATACAAACTGCAGCTTTGAAAGAATAGACTACACCTATGCATAGAGCATCACTGTTTGTTGAGCTGCAGGTTACTTTAGGAAGCCTGACTTTTTGCTATCAGTAAGACGTTTCTTTTCATCAACAGTGACGTGTCAGAAATCATGACAGAACAACGACTCAGTCAGCGTCACATGCGTTAGAATGTAGGAGGCAGAAAACACAAAGTCTGTGTAAAAAGTGTTCCTAAAGAATATTAACAGTATTAATGGCATTACAAAATTGTTTCACTGAAGATGTTACACAGGTTGATACAGGAAAGGTTAATACAAGTACAATCATTCTCAAGTTGAAGAAAATACAACTTGATCCAAATATTGGTAATTGAGAATACTCCTTTTGCCTTGAGGTACTGTGCTCTCTTACATCCAGTGATTAGTCTCTAACCTCATGGTAGCTTGAGTGGTTGCTGCTGCTGTTTGCTGCACATCTGGAGGTGTTGTCAGAGGTGGGATAGGTGGTGTTTGTCAGCTGCTGCCAGAGCCGCCGGTACACATACTGCTGCACCAGGGGATAGATGAGAAAACTGGAGAAAGCATACAGGGCAACCACAGGCTCCACAAGGAGAAGACCCTTCATTTTGAAGGGGCTGCAAGACTACCTGAAAACGAGAGGAAGAGGATACATTTAGTAATCAACATCAACACAGATTATATAGTAAAAAGACAGGTTAACTTTTTGTAATACACAATTGTTTAAACTAATTAAAAATGTTAAACAGCTCTACAAAGATTATTCTGTTGTGGAAAGCTGCAACCTTCAACACTTCACTTCAGCGTTCAGGTACAGGTGTCTGCAGGGTAAACACACGACATCCACAACAGACATTCCCTCTTTAAATACAAAATGGATTCAAGTCATAAGACAGCGTTTACGTGGAAGTAGACCTACATGTATTTGTTTGCTTGTTTTTGCCTTTTAGTATCATCGAGGGGAGGTTTTGCACTACATTATCGAACATTATCTGACAATAATGACAGATAATAACCATATAATGAACCAAATAAACAATGCTGCAGGGTCAGCTGGGATAGGTCAATATTTAGACAAATGGGAGATAACGACAGCTTAGCCTTAGCCTCATTTTGTAATAGGGTGTTGACAAGAACGTGCAGTACAGAACACATACCTTTTAGATAGTCGCTTGGATCATGTTTTAATCCATAGCTTATCACCGACAAAAAATTCTGTTTACTAGGTCGGTCGAAGCTCTTGTTTTATACAGATTGCGCGGCGTTGCGCCGAGGTCCCACCCCTCACCATGTACGATTGCCTGCGTTTATTCGAGAGAAGAACTGTCAGACATGAGTTTAAGCGGAAGAGAATAGTTTGTGACTTCCTGTAACAGGCTATGTGTTGCATATTTAAAAAGTGTTTAAAATATGTTTAAGGGACGTTCATTTGATTTAGCTTGCAAAATATTTTATTTACGTACTTACGTGCTTCCCTTGCCCCTCTTCAAAAGCGCACGCTACCATTTCACTAGGTATTACGGTAACGTGCGGTAGGCGTGCTTTGCGTCGGAATGTACCATTTTGCCAACCGGGAAGGATTTTGTTGTGACAGCGGAGTAACAACCCGGCTGGGGGAGACGGTAAGGCGGAATCCGTAGCCCCTCCTCTGTGTAATTTAAATCTAACCGACAATTGTAAGATAAAGTCGGAATTTAAATGTTTGTCCAGGTTTTTATGTTTTTCATGGCCGAGCCGCTCAAATCAATGCATTACTAACGTTAACTGTCAGCGTATCATCCCGGACGTGCAGGTAGTACCACCATCAACATTTTGTAAGCTAGCGAATCATAGCTATCCCAGTGATTAATTTAGCTAACTTAGCTAACGTTACCAGCTATCGTTAGTTAAGTGAAATACAGCAAGCTGTTTTCGCTTTGTCATTTTATCTCCCTCGTTTTCTTAGTTGGTTTCCCAGCGTTAAAGCTAGCTGACGGATAAATTGTAGCGTTAGCTTCGCCTGCTGCAGTTGCACTACAAAGTCGTGACTGTCCGTGTCAGGATGGATGAAATATCAGTCTCCCGGCCTTACGTTATCGCTCACAGTGCTCCTGCTGCTCATAATCTCCAACTATCTACCAGCAATTGTCAGTTTAAAATAAGGTTAGGTTGTCATATGTGTGGGCCTTAGCTATGTCCGTAATTGATGGGATCTTAGGCTTCGGATTTCGCAATGAAAGTTTTCTCGTCAATCTGAATCACGCAATTTGTAACGTTATTTACAAATAATATGATAGATTTCCTTAATGACCTTAATGAGTAGGCGATTCATTAGAAATTATAACATTGAAATGCAAACATTGTTTAACCCGCATTCAGAGTGGAGTACAATTACCTGCATTTAGTTTGTGTAACGTCTTGATATGTGGTTCAGTCACAACGTTAGCTGGACAAATTGCATGTAATACCTTCATTTTTGACCCACACGTACTAAACAGCAAGCGCTGTATGGTTAGATTATACGTCACCTCTCCATCAATAATAAATAGAGCATGCTAGTAACTCGAGTAGCCTTCAAATTACATATATTGTGTTGCTTTGGGAATGTCTCTTATCTGATCTGCTCTCATTCATTCATCTTTGGTTTCGTTTCCAGGTCATAACATAGGTTTTTTCATCTTGGATCAACAATGGCCTTCAGCAAGGGATACCGCATCTACCACAAGCTGGACCCACCTCCCTACAGTGTCATAGTGGAAACTAGGAACAGGGAAGAATGCCTCATGTTTGAATCTGGGGCTGTTGCCGTTCTGTGTAAGGCATCTTGTTTGATTTCACTGTGATGAGAGATTATTTAAACGTTCTTTAATCTCTTGCCCCATTTAAGGATGCTAAAAGGGAATTCCGGCAATAAGAGACTGTCGAGCGATGGACGTGATTCTGTGCCACGATTAAGTCACAGGCTACATTTACCTTAAGGTTTATTGGAGAGCACTGCAAATATTTCCTTTACATTGTGTTGCTTTTGTGTGTCCTTAGCGGCAGCAGAAAAGGATGCCATTAAAAACACATACACCAAGATTGTTGATGCCTATGGAATCCTGGGCGTCCTCCGCCTGAACCTGGGTAAGCTATAGAAACATCTTCTCTATTCATTGCTCCTTGTTGCAAACATTTCCTGGGTTCCGTTCAGATTCTGACCACAGGTTCTTGTGTGACTGTGAACGCACTCTGGTTTGTAGTCCCGGTACTTATAAGCTGATTTCTTCTGTCCTCTACACGGCCTTGAAGGCTTTTGTTATCACAACAAGTAAAAAGCAGCACAAAAGATTAAAGCTCAGTCTTAGAGATGGCTGAGATTTGACTCGCTGGTGATTTCCTATAAAGGAGTGGCACCCATGTTTAATTAACCACTTCTTCTCCAGTGTCTTAATACCTAATGTTTTATTATCTATATCTTTATTATCTTTTCTTGATGCAGTTCTTTATATCTTATCAACAAACTGCTTGCTGCCATCCTTTTTCTTTACAATCCTTCATATTCAGTGTTTTCCAACTCATTTCTTTGCTCGCCTTACTTCTGCAGGTGACTCCATGCTCCACAGTCTGGTGGTTGTGACAGGATGCAGCTCTGTGGGGAAGGTGCAGGATTCTGAAGTTTTCAGGGTCACACAGACGGACTTTATATCGCTAAAGAATGATCCAGGAGATGAGGACCGGATCGCTGAGGTGCGAAAGGTCCTGAACTCAGGACACTTCTACTTTGCCTGGTCTTCCACTGGAGTCAGCATGGACTTGAGTCTCAATGCACACCGCAGGATCCTAGAAGACACGACAGATAACCGCTTCTTCTGGTGAGTACATGAAATGATTACTGTTCCAAGATTAGGAGACCAGTAGTGGACGGGTATTTGGCTTTAAAAATCTTTGAAGTAGTACAAATGATCTAAGTGTGTGTTCTGCAAACAGCACAGTCTTTGTGGTGAAATAGTTTCCTCTGAATGTGTGATATGGGGGCTGTGTGATTTGCAACTAAAGTGTAAAAATTCGCTGTTCACACTCAATTTGTTTGGGTGTTTACTGTTGTGTCTGCCTTTTACGAACCAATAGGAATCAATCCCTGCACCTGCACCTGAAACACTATGGAGTAAACTGTGATGATTGGCTGTTGAGGCTGATGTGTGGTGGTGTGGAGATCAGGACCATCTATGCAGGGCACAAACAGGCCAAGGCCTGCACCTTCTCCCGCCTCAGCTCAGAGCGAGCCGGCACACGATTCAATGTCCGAGGAACAAATGACGATGGACAAGTGGCCAACTTTGTGGAGACTGAACAGGTGACTCAGATCTTTGTATTTTGGTGTTATTGTAGAGGGTTTGTTCTGTCCATCCATGTGTCCGACTGTCAATTTAAATATACTGGACGTGGTTTGCTAGAAAAGAATGGAAAAAGTACGGCTGTTAAATAATAGGCGAATTAGTCCAATTGGTGCTGGACTTTTTAACATGTATCTCAGGCCTATTTGTCTATAGGCTACATGACCTTGGTTAATACAGTCTATTTAAACACTGGTTATCTATTTACTGTTCAGGAGCAAACCTGGTGCAGACTCATAGTGAAACACTTGCTCCAGCATTATGTGCTGTCACTGTAGAATGAAATGTAACAATAATAATTACAGATGCATAGCTAATATGAAAACTTATAGGAAAGCCAGCAGGATGGTGGTGATGATTGTTTATATTTGACTGTTTATTATTATTATTATTTTTTTTTTTTTTTTATTTATTCAATAACTTCTTTTGAGCACTGCAACTGTATCAAAAAACAATTTCCCTTCTGGGATTAATAAAGTATTTCTGATTCTGATGATGATGATAATAATAATATCACACTGATTCATTAGTCAATCTCCAGTCCGAAGCCTTTTACTTTACTTCCTTATTGGGTAAAACTCAGTCCAGTCGGTATTTCACTTTTATTGCTGAGTCAGACACAAGATTTCTTTTCAGCTTTCCGTTGTGGAAAATGACTCAATTTGCATTTTACCTTTTTTAAACTTCCTGTCTCAGGAAACAAACACAAAGCTGTAGGTTGGACAGGAATAACTGCACCCACCGTGTAATTCAGCACGACCACATCAATATTTGCTATCTCAAAGATCAACGTACAGTTCGTTCAACGTCTCTCTGAAGCTTCAGATGTGCAGTGGTATTTGCAAGGTGTTTTTGTGTTGGATTTTATTGTGTTGTCAGGTGTTCTGGTTATTTTGGCCAGCCCCCGTAGTGTCGACAGCTTTTAGTCATGCTGAGTAATGACTCGGGCCTCGAAAGCGTGCCGTCGGCGCGGCACAGAAAAATGTGGCCTTTCCACATATGACACAGTGCCTGTCCTTTCCGTTTCCTTGGTGTCCCGACAAAGCGGCTGCAGACACACGTGCTGGTATTGTCTAAACCAATATAGTGAAGTCATCTCCTTGCATTATGCAATCATAGAGGACTTAACATTTTGTCAGTTCCTTATAGTTTTAATGGTTTGTAAAGGCCATATTACTTTCCATTTCTATATATATATATTTGGTGCTTTGGGTAGTCAATTGAGGCCTCATTAAGATTAAATGCTTTTACATGCTCTGTTTATTTTATTAGTCATTTCATTCTTTAAATGTGTTCTTTTTAATAGTGTTTTTCCAATCGCATCTGTGTTTCGTCACATTGCAAATGAACTCAACAGCGCTTTCCTCTTGTATTGCGCAGGTTATTTTCCTGGACGACCAAGTCTCATCCTTCATACAGATCCGCGGATCCATTCCTCTTTTCTGGGAACAGCCAGGAATCCAGGTAATGGAAACTAAATCCGTCCTGTACAGCCAGCCCTGTGAAATGGTGAAAGTGGGGTGTTCGTATTTTAAGCCACATAATGTGAAAATCACAAAAACAGCCCTCATGTATGTGTAGAAGTCCCAACCATTTTGTAACTGTTGCAGTTGTAGATAAGGCTCACCCGGTCTCAGTTGATGAACTTTGATGAAGCCCACATGGAGCTGTTGCAAAAACAACGTTTGTGCCTGATAAGACGGTGTGAGGGAAATTAAAAGTCTCCTTGTCATTACACTGCCTATCTTTATCTTTGGCTACCTTTTTAACACATTTTGTCCATGCTGTGTTCAGAAAAAGTCCATTAAGGGTGTTTTGTTGCACCTGAATGAGAATCGGCACCATAAAGAGCTGGATGAGAACCCCCACCTGGTATAACCTTTTCTTTTTTTGGCTATTGCTGGTGCTGGCGCTTTCATACTGCGGATAGGGGGGTTCTCTGTGCAATGCCAAAGGCCAGGGGTGAAAACCAAGGCAATCCCGTTACAGAGTTTTATCCAGGTTCCACACATAACCCGCCCAGGGAGTGTTGTTTTTGTTGATTTTTAAAAGCAGGATCTAGGACCACCCATTAAAATACACACCATAAACAACACCGTTGGGATTCTCTTGCCCTTGTCCTGACATTGCACAGATTGGTGGATAACATCGGATTATCGATAGATATAGTGGTTGGTAAAGGGCATTTTTCTGTTTTCCTCAGCTCCCAGACTTCTTTGGTCAGGTGAGAGCCTGGTCTGAAAACATCCCCTAACCACTTCCCTTTCTCTCAGTCCGCTGATATTTCCCAGGGAGCTGAATAGGTGTTAACTGATAATATGGGGAAAAAAGAGCTGTTAAATCTCCTAAAGGACCAAGAGAAGCCAAGACCATATTAGTCATCTATTCAGTCCACAAGGTCTATAGTTTAAAACACAGGGTTGTGGGCTCGGGCATGTTTTCAGACAGAACTGTAGTCATCCTGTTTTTAAAGCACTGTTTTAGCGTTTAGTCCCCTCTACCGATTGCGGCCTTTCTCTTCCCCACACTCTCTAATTCATTCCCTGAGCAGGACGGATAGTTTAGTTTTTTTTCCAGAAGACGAGGTAGCGGTCTTTCTACGGTTAGTTTATATTAGAAATAGTTGTGCATTAGTCTCTGAATCGTACTCATAGTGTAGTTTCATAAAACCCTGCTGGGAAAGTGTTGTGCTGCCCCCTCTTAGTCGATAAGTTGTTGGAGTCCTGGTTGATGATGAAATCTTAGTTAATCATCTTTTATAGTTGTTTTGGGGGAAAGAGCAATTAGAGGAATTAATAATAAGCACCGGATTTCAAGAAATCAGTCTGAACGAGTGCATTCACACATCTAATTAATCAATTATAGATTCAAACATCTAATGGCTAATCTAATTAGTTGAGGAAATTCTAGTTAACTGTTTCTTTATTCAAGGACAAACCTAGTAAGTGGCATGACCTTTCAAGATATATTCTGGACATGAAATGCTTTTAGTGGAATAGAAAAATCAAAGTGTGTTTTAAAAAAAATATATAAAGCGAGGGGATTTGACCAATTACCCCGAGGCGTTGTGTGTTATCTTTTGAGTTAGAGTAAAATGTGAAAGGTTTTGGTCTGAGGTGTACAGCTGTAACCTGAGACCTTTCAGATACCACCTCAGGAAGTTATTAAACATGCATAGCGTAGACCCGCACAACAGCAGAGAGAGGAAGGAGTGACAAAATGGCAGCAGCATGGAGCAAAATGTCTAGCCCTGCCAAACGCAACGCCAAGCCAAAATAAGCACATGCAAAGTTTCAAGCCGATGAATACAAAGCAGAGAAAAAGATTTGCAGGTGGTGCCAAAGAAAGGTAGAAGCTGGAGTTTAGAGTAAGGAAGGAAAAATCCCACAAGGACGGAGACAAAGTGCGCTCAAGAGATCCCGATAATGTCCCCTGAGAATATTAGGTGGTAATAACGATGGACTGGTTTAGATCCCGAATCCGTTTATGTTGCTTGTGATTTGATCAGTGAGCGACCCGTGGGAGGAAGAGGAGGCAGAAACTGAACCGTGCAGGAGGGATGATGACATTTGGTTTCCTTCTTCTCCGTTGATGACGAGCTATTAGAGACAGGAAGAGCTGATATTTGAAAAGAGAAAGATGCAGGGGGGGGGGGGGGGGGGGAGTAGGTAATGTTTGTACACAAGCACAGTTGTTTAGGGAACAACAGGGGAACAAGTAAGGACCTGCAGTGCAGAGTGAGTAGATTCCTGTGGAACAGCTAGTGTCCTGCTAGGCCTGTCAAGGTGTGGTCATGCCTGCCTTTGCTTCTCTGTAAGGCTCTTTGGTGTTTGTTGTGATTTAGCCAGCACCAGTATACCCCCAAAATGAGAGAGCGTACTTGAGAATTAGTGAGACAAAAAGCAAAGGAAAACATCTATTAACAGGTCCCGTAAAGGTGTTGGAGAGATTTCTCTGCTGCTCCGTGTCTTTGTCTCTGTATGAACAAATCTCCCTGTGCTGCCCCCGTGTTGCCGTTGCCCTATCCCATTCTTATTTTTATTTCTTTATTTTTACCACTCTTTGCCACTACAAAGGTCTTGTTTCCGTCGTTCAAATGTTCTCCAAAATGTCTTTCCTGACTTCATTCTTCACCACCAGGTTTTTTGGTCGTCTGCAACGTGTGTGTGTGTGTGTGTTAGCGCAGTTTTTCTTTGAAGGGATTCGATTTGAAGTAAAGAAGGGACACTGTTTTAAGTTGTCTTTTCTTGCCGTTTGTCCTGCAGGTTGGCTCTCATCGTGTCAAACTCTCAAGGGGATTCGAGGCAAACGCACCAGCGTTCGAAAGGTAATTAAACTCGTGTGTGTGTGTGTGTGGGTGTGTGTGTGTGTGTGTGTGTGTGTGTGTGTGTGTGTGTGTGTGTGTGTGTGTGTGTGTGTGTGTGTGTGTGTGTGTGTGTGTGTGTGTGTGTGTGTGTGTG
>JAVQJD010066283.1:0-24147 GCA_036023655.1 Nannoperca australis | reverse complement strand
CCCCCCCCCCCCCGCCCGGCCCCCCCCCGCCCCCCCGCCCCAGGAGACCCGGAGAGATGCTGACCTGCAGCGGGGAGCAGCGGTGCATTGAGGCAGCAGTGGCAGTAGCCTCCCCCCCTCCCTCCCCTCTCTGCATCTCTCTTTCCCTCCCTCCCTCTCGCCCTCTTCCTTTCCTGTTCTCCTCTGTGCAGACTGACAGGGATGAAAAGCTGGCTGCTGATCAAAACACCCCACCCAGCATCACTGCCTGCTATCCTCCCCGCATGCTCTCGCTCCACCCTTCCTCTCTCTCTCGCTCTCTCCCTCTTTCTCTTGTTATTTCTCTTCCCTCAGTTTTTCCCCTGTTCCCCTCCTTTTGCTTGTGCGCTTCCCCGCTGCTTCAGCTCCCTCCGTCTCTCACTCTGCTCACCTCTCATCTCCTGTGAGCTCCCTTTTCCATCTTCAGCCGTCCTCCCTTCATCCCTCCTCATCCCTTCCTCCCTCTTTCTCTCTCATCTCCTCTCTACTCCTCTCCCCGCCTCTCTTCACCTCAACTCCCACGTCTAAGCAGCAGAAATAGAGTACGAGAAACAGAGAGAGAAAAGGAGAGCGAGACAGAGAGAGATTGTTGTTAGCGGGCTGAGGCAGAGCTGTCATCAGCTGAGGGATCTGAAGGTCTGGGTGTGTGGGTCGGTGCCGCGCCAATTTACGCTGAGCTGGTATCAAAGGCAAGAGCAGACACACAGGTACACACACATACACACACACGGGCACGCAACCACCCCACCCATGAGTCCCCCTCTGAAATTCTCCCTCCGCCTGCGTTCACGTGATTCCAGGCTAATGCAACACATACATTGCGCACACATGATGCCTTCAACTGTGGATTCTCTAAGGGACACACACTGTGTGCGTCCACACGGGTTCATTAACAGGTTACCTGTAAGCTCGCACACACACATGTACACATAGTGAGCGGGAGAGAGGCAGGGCCGCGAAAAGCTGTTTTCTGATGCGGCTGAGTGGGAACAAAAGACAAATGGGGGCAGTTACATCAGAGAGCGACAGAATGAAAGAGACAGAGACAGAAAGAGAAAAGAAGGGCAACAAGAGCAAAGGGAGAGACACTCGGTGATGGAGAAATAGAGAAAAAACAAGTGAGATTCAAGGTGTAGAAGAGTGAGAGTCACACCAGGAGGGTAAACAGTAAGAGGAGTGAGAGAGGGTAGCACGAAAGAAGGAAAGAAAGAAAGAAGGAGAGAGAAAGAGGGAGAGATAAGAGCCAGAGAGCGAAGCTGCTGGTCTGAGTCCAGGCCATAAGGATGGGCAACTGGCAGTTCAGAGAGACAGACAGAGAGAGTGAACGAGAGATACTGAGGGGCTGCAGAGGAGGATAAGGGGAAAGAGAAGTGCTCCACCACCACCACCACAGCAGCGCAATTAATGGGCGTTCCTGCTGTGTCTTTCACAGTGGAGCTGGTTCACCGGCCAGCTGCATCCGTCTCCCGACTCCTGCACACTGCAGCCAGCTCGCTTTCATGTCGACAGAAACACTCGCACACACTCACGAAGACGCATGTAGCCTACAGCACGCACGTGTTAGGCCCACCTGCACATGAGGCGCGTCCACCTGTAGTATAACGTACGTGTATTTCAGCTTTTGTGTTAACAAAAACATATGCTGCACAGTTTTTTTGTAGTTTAGACACACCAACAGGACTCATATATTAGAGGAAATGCAGTGCTTTGAGTGCAAGGCCAATGTAGCGGTCACAGAGGGGAAGATACAACGAGGAAGACCTCAAAACCTCTGGCGCAGCTCATACGTTCCTTCCTCTCTGTGTGCTTGTGACCTGTATTTATGTCAGTCTCTCTCTGCTTCTTCTACAGGACCTGTAAGATATTCCAGCACACCACCTAAATCACCAACACCCACCTCTCAGCCAGTCAAGCATCACCTATCCAGCAAGGCAAACAAAAACGCTGTCCTAACAGCTACCTATACCTAAAAATCATGGTGATGACTGATGACGGACAGGCACATCGGCCACTGGGGCTGGGGGGAGGGCAAGAGGCTGCGCTGATGTGGAGCTGGGAGCAATCCAAACCCTGGAGAATGGCTCCGCAGAGAATAGCTGCCCCCTGAACCCGGCCTGGAAATGTTTTTTTATCAACTGAGCCCCTTACTGGGAGGCAGAAGGCAGCGGCAGTGTTTAACAGGAGGATAGACTGCGCTTTAGAGACTGTGTGCCTAGGGCCCAGTGCACAGGGGGGCTGTTTGAAATGCAGAGCGAGGAATGTGTGTGTGTGTTCTGCCTTCGGATGGGTTGCTATCATATTCAGACACCTGGCGGACACTGATTGGACAGGAGCATCCCTCTGGCCACCTTGTCTGTGGGCCAAGAAGTGTGTAAGCGTGTGCGTGAGTATGTGCGCGTGCACGTGTGTGTGTGTGTGTGTGTGTGTGTGTGTGTGTGTGATAATCATAGAATTGTCATTCTACAGCCACATCATCAGTGTGTTTGTGCACACGTGTCCGTGTGAGTGAAGTTCATCTCCAATTCAAGATGTCATGCATCAAAAAAACAGCAGCCAACCATTGGATGTACTATCTCAATGTTTGCGTTTGTGTTTAAAACAAGATGAAACAAAAAAGGAAACTGTACATGATCATGTGCTTTACAGGTTCTAAATATTCTGATATTGAAGAGTTAAGAAAAAAACGGACGCAGTATTTTAATATAACGCTCTTATCTTCGGAGATGTATTTTGATGTGCATTATGACTATACGACATCATTGCGTCACCCTTGGTATAATGTCAGGCTTTGTGTTATTCCGAAATCAAAAAAGAAAAAAAGAAGAAAAAAAAAGATAACTCTGTTTAAGAGTGTTACTCCATTTCAGCTGTGTGCACATTCAATATGTACAGTAGACGCCGCCATCACCACTCGACAGGTTACAGATCAGGGCTCCAAGGGTCCAAGCGGGAGTCAGGTCATCTCACGTCATCTCTATGTACAGTTCAGAAGTATTACTGTTAAACATTGCCATGATGTATGATTATTTCACCTACCACAGCAGTGCAGAAAGATAATACATTCAATTCAGATTTCATGACACACCTGTCTGTTTGTGTATCTCAAATGTAGCCTCTTTCACTCTTCCATGCTATGTAACAATGCCCCGTACAGGGCAACAGTTAAAGTACTGGTCATATCAAAAGGAGACATATTTAAGTATTAGAGCAAAAAAAGAAAGTGCAAAAACGCCACACCAAACTTTCTCTTTTATGAAGCTCATTATTTAATGGTGTATATAAGTATTTGATGCTGTTTAAATGTAAGATGTGATGTACTAATATAATTGTGTATAGTATTTCCTAGAGATGTTTATTTTCTATAAAATGGAATATGTTATTGCTTATAAAATGTTATTAAAAGAATCCATTGATGAAAAAATAACGACCTTTTTTGGGAATGTCACTTGTCTTAAGTTGGAGCATGCCGTTTTATTGATTTTCATGTCTTTTTGTTTGGAATCGATGACACAGCATCACTTTGTTTGAAATGTTTTTTGTAACGCCAATGTTAAATATACCAGCACCTTTCAATGCTGCTATGACCAATGCCTGCTCTTTTTGTCTTTACTGAACATGCACTGACATTAAAACACCGAAGACACAATTTGGATCAGCAGATTTTCTCCCTCCCCTACTGTGCCGTCACATTGTGCTGCTGTGCAGTGTGGCGACAGTGGCAACCCAAGTAACCAAGTCACCAAGCAAAAGAGACAACAAGTCAAAAAGGTAAAATTTTCCATGATCATACCCAAATTAACAAATACTATCATTACAGTCATATGTCAAAGCTTCCGACCTGATTTTAAGAAGTTATTACTTTAACATCCTGCATTTCAGAAAGCACATTAAAAGGCAACTATTACTGTTATCAATCGACTTTTGGTTGTTTGCTTACAAAAACAATGTTAGAGAAAATAATTGGGTTTTGGAATACAATAAAATATTTATTCCAGCACACTTCCCAAAATAGATATCTTCTGTACATTTTGCTAAAGTTTTGTTCCATTTAACATGTAAGCACATGACCTACTTGCATAACTGTGAGCTTTTTGAAGCGAGACTTTTAACTACTTTTATCATCGTGCGGTGGCAAACTCCATCACCGCATTACAATGGAAAGCACCACAGGAAACAATATAGTCTTCTTTACAAAATGCTTTAATATTTACATCAAGGATGAAACCAAAGAACAAGGAAGTGATGAAAATATGTCAGTTAAAGGACACATGAATAATACCTTTAGACATGGTTCTCATTCATCTCAATCCAACATCTTTCAGTCTTTCACATTAGTGACAGTATAAAAACATACTGGTCCTGGGACAAAAACACATGTCAGTCGCTTTTTGTTTTTTTTTAAACAGTCCTCTAAAAATCACACGGTGGTTCTGTAGGGCATGAAGCTATAATGACTGAAAGAGCAAGTATTGCTCTTTATGTTGGAGCTACAAAGGAAAACTTTAAGATTCGCCCTCTTTGGAAAATAAATGGTTTATTTTGAAAATTCTCTGCATGTGCCAAAGGTTCAACGATACAGTTTGAGTTGTCGGTTGGTGATGCCAGGACTGGACTCCTGGAAATTTCTTGATATCATAGTTGCTTACGTGTGCAATGGTGCGAAAGGTCAAGTGAGTCAGCCGATGTGACGCAAATAACTTGCTACCGTCTCCTATTTGACATTCATCGCCCTGGCCATACAGTAAAGTAAGTACATTATTTGGGCCTGGTCAAGAGCTACCAAATTAGACAAGTTTGAGGGAAGAAAATAAGAATTTATCACTCTGCTTATTCAAGATACTGCTTAATCAAAGTTCATACAGATTATAAATACATTTTAAAATATGTACACAGCAAAACAAAACAACGACCTCTGAAAATAACCTTATAAAGCCATATTATTAGTCATCTTATTGAATTCAGCCTCGCTGGGCTAGTGCAGAAAGACGCAGAGCTTGTGCAGCGGCTCACCTCGCTTCAGATTATCAGTGAAACACGATTCAAAATCAACTTTAACACTATTCTGAACAACCTGCAGAGTGGCTTCCCACTGAACAAGCCCACACGGTCGGACCAATCCGAGCTCGGTCGTTTTCCTCCCACGAACAAGAGTCGCCTCCCTCTGCAGCCAATCAGAGCAGCCCGCCACTCCAACCCAACTGAGCACTCCTGTAAGGTGCATGTATGTCGAAAAAAGACTGGGGGGGGGATTATGCTGAATAAGCACATACACACACACACTGGACCGTGATGGCTCCTCTCTGTGGTCACACTGTGGCACTGCAACGCATTCTCACGGGGGTGGCGGGGGGGGGGATTCAGCTCTGTAAGAGTGAAAAATGCTTCTTATACTCTGGTAACAATCCACAGCAATAAGAGTGTGAACTCTACAAGTGCCTCCTGGTGTGGGGTTGGGGAGGTGGGAGGGACAATCCACGAAGAAAATCCTGACAGTTTGATATGAATCTGTACAGTTTATTAAATCTGTTCAATAGCTGCAATACCAGAGACTGTATGGTTGTGTGTCTGCGGGTTTCTTTTTTTCTTCTCTTTTTTGTCTGTGTGTGTGTGTTTTTGTATGTCAAAGATGTTTCTATATACAGTGTCCATGCTCGTCTCTCAGACCCTCCACCCCCCTCTTCCTTCTCTCTAGCTGTTGGTGACTGTGGTGCCGCTGCCCAGCTTGATGATCATTTGCTGGCAGTCGTGGAGGGTCCTCTTGTCTCCCAGCTTCTCCAGGGTGCGGGCTGCGTCCGCCAGCATGCCCACCCTTTGGCCGGGAGCCGACAGAAAGGAGGGGGGAAGGTAGCGGCACGCCAGCATCACAGCCTCCGCCTGCTCCCGTTGGCCCGGCCGCGTCTCGCACTCCTCTGCACATAAAAAAAACAAAAACAAAAACACACACACACAAAGAATGCTGTTACCGTGGTATTTAGGGTGAGCGCGTCGATGTCATCAGCTACCAGCAGCCAATCAGACTTCAGCAGCTTCTGGTTTGATTACTGATGGGATTTGTAGTAAACAATTGGGCAAAATAGATGAGAAGCTGATTAGAGCCACTGATTGCGGCAAATCAGTGTCTCAGCTCAAGTTAATCTCAAGTCAGTTGGAGAACAGCAGCATCCACAGTTGAGATTTATTACACATTTTTTATTCTTTATTTGCTACCTACTTTAATACTAGCTAATTAGAGCTTGCGCCCCGCAGTAATTTAACTCTGATAACATAAATGATTGTCATCAGAGCCCTCTCATACTGCCTACAATACCTAAAAACAACCAACTGATACTGAAAGCCTGAGCTCACAATAACAAACGAAACTCAAAATATCAAGAGCAGCAAAAATTATAAAACAATTCTGCCGAGTTACTTGTGCAGAGTAGGAAAAAAAAATCTAAACAAAAAGTAAGTCTCTCCACATACACACACACACACACACACACACACACACACCTGTCTTGGCTCCGGGCGTAGCTCTGCGTCGCAGCGAGCGATCCAGGAGCTGATGTGTGCGGGTGGGACTGGCCCCCGCCATCAGCCTGGCTGTAGCTTCATGAAGGAACAACTGAAAAGAGATGGAGGGAAGAGAGATGAGACGAGGAGGAGGAGGAGGAGGAGGAGGAGGGGAGCAAGTGATGATGACTCATACAGTCTTCGGCTCTACCTCAGAGAGACTTTAAATCCTTGTGAACAACGCTGCTAAACACTTGCCTCAGGGGTGGCGGGTGCGTGTGTGTGTGTGTGTGTGTGTGCGCATGTTCCAAAACCTCCCAGCTAATTCCCAAAGAGAAATGTACTGTGGACTGCCTGCAAATATGTGCACATGAAGTATGTGTATATGTTATGCGCTTCCCTTAGTATCTGGCAATTTTGTAACTGAATCCTATGTGCGCTTGTTTTTCCAGTCTTGATGGCTGTGCGTGGACGTGTGACATGAGGCACATCGTGTTACACGTACTCTTCGCATTGCAGGCCTAAAGCTGTGCGCCAACTTGCGCAGGGAGCTGAGATCTTGCTGAAAGCCTTGGAGCTCCGGTGGGGAGGCCTGGTGGACCCCCGCGGGGCCGCTGGTACCCAACAGCCCCGACCCCGCAGGACCGCCCCCCTGCTGCTGCAGACGCCACACGTTTGTCCTCATCACCAACAGGAGATCACACAAGAGCAACTGGACAACCTAAGGAGAGCGAGGGAGCGTGTCAATGCCAGAACGGTCACCGATGCCACAAGCTGCAGTACAGTAACACCGCTGACTAATGACCTGAATACAAAAAATGTGTGGTCGAGTGTGAAGTTTCTTGTGGTGAAGTGTGGTGGCTGGAAAAACTGTTTTTCTGTTTTAGACCTAAAACTGAGGGACATGCTTATGAAGAAAATGTGTGTTTCTACTACAACTGTTACTACAGTAAGAGCAAAGAATTGTGGGTGAAAATAAAATAGACAAGAGTGAGAAGACAAAATGTAATTCTCAAATATTTCTGGAAGGTATCTGACTTGGTAGTTGCTTTATAGCGTTATAAAACATAAAAAAAAAAAGATGACTACAAGACATCTACTTGTAGTTGAAGGGCTTTTTTCAGTCCTCAGTGTGCGTGTGTGTGTGTGTGTGTGTGTGTGCGTGCTCTGCCGTTAGTGGCCCAGCTCTGTGTTGCACTGCAGGTGCATTGCACTCCGCTGAGACACACATGCAATGCAACTACAATGCACCACAGCTCTGGCCATAGACGTGCGCGCACTGCGAGCTACCTATCCACCAGCATCACCATCTGCTGAACGCCAGAGGGGAGGACACCGCAGCATCACAGTGAGGAGTTGCTACAGGGGATTCGCTGTCTGTGGCATGTGGCTTTGTATTGTGAAACGTGTTTCTGTGTGTGTTTCTGTGTGTGTGTGTATACTCAAGTGATGTGTGGGCAATTTTCCATGTTTATAATTTTATACACGCACATGTGTGGGCACATCTGTCACTGCGCGCCTGTTTTTTAAAATTTTATATATTTCTAATGTGGATGCTGTCGTCCTCGCAAAATTTCCCCTCATAGGAATTGTAAAATTCAATGTGACTTTAACGCGCACTCTGCAAGTGCCTGTGCCTTTGTGTGTGCACCTTGTCTAAACTGGAGCTGTGGCAGTGTGGTCCTAGGTTGAGGCTGTCCCGGAGCAGGGCGCTGGCCTTGTCGCTGTAGCTCAGACTCAGCTGGCAGTTTTCTGGCTTGGACAGCAGAGCCCGCACCGCCCTGAATGTGTTCAGACATGAATTGGGCAGAAGACTCCTGACAGAGCGGGGAAGGGGGTGGGGGGGTGAGACAGGGGACACAGGTTAAAGTAGAGGAAACGTGTGTGGGCGCAGACTGAAGTTATGCAACACGCTCTCTTAAGGCCAGCTGCAGACGTTCCAGCGTATGTCCGACTTACTCTGCGTTCTGCAGACTGCGGGGCAGGTGCTCAACAGTCGGATACAGTCTCTCTGCCGCGGCGTCGTCTCCTTGGAGCCAGTTGATGATTACCACGGCAACCGAGGACCACCACTTGGAGTGGGGGTCGCAGCCTGGAAGTCGGAACAAATCAGTCAAAAAGGCGAGACACCCGCAGACAGATAAATAAATATTGGAATTCCCCGCAGCCCACTTTCACATTTAAACATGTATAACAGCGCACAAACACAGAGGTATGGCTCCAAACATACTGAGAGAATGCCATTTTGATGGTAAACCTACCAACATCGGGCGCACACACACACACACACACACACACACACACACACACACACCGAGGTCTCAGCGAAGATAAGTAGTAATGAATTGAGGAGGCCAGACTCAAGTGACAGCAAGCTTTAGGTTGCCATGGTTTAAGAAGCTGATTTGGGGCTGCTACCATTAGTTGATACGTCTTTTTTTTTTAAGGGCGTTGTTGACAGAAATGACAGTTGCCACGACGACTTACCAGTCACAGTAGCCATGTTGGATCCGATAGCAAAGGACTGGGAGGCGGCACCGGCCGCATCTGACGCACTGATCAGCAGCTGGAGGTACTCCAGGGCATCAGCATACTCCCTGCAGAGAGACACGCGCAACGGTTATGTTGTTGCCACATGAGCATCATTTATTATTTCTGTTGATTTTTTTCATAGTCAATTGTGTCATCCGTATTGTTGTTGTTCCCTTTGTCTGCGTCTATTCAGACCCAAATTTTAAAAAAAATACCTAAAATAATACATTCTGTGAAATTCCATTAAGAGATAGAAACGGTATACACATTTCAGCATGAAAAACACCGTTATATGGAAGTGTGTTTTGTTTCCTCACCCCTCGCCCTGGCTGGGGCTTTTCTCTCCATGAGGTTGGGCCACACAGTACAGAGCCTTCTCCAGGAGGTGTTCTCTAAACGCCTGAGTCACCTGGGCCAGAGGATCCACTGTAAGAAAGAGTATCCATTAGCACGACTGATTTCAAGAGGATTCAGGGCTTTAAATGAGCCATTATAGAACAACAGTTACACAGTTTTGTCTGCACTCACCGGTATTGCCAGCCTGGCTGTAGATGCTTTCTTTAGGCGTGCTGCGAATAGCCCAATCCCCATCCACAAAGAAGCGGTGACCTAACGGGTGACAGAGCCACTGCATAGCTGGAGGCACACTGCCACTGGATGACAGGCACGCCTGGCGGGCACTGCTCAGGAACACACGCTATCAGAAAAACAAAAGAAAGTACTCGCTTAAGTTTTCCACTCTCATCTCTTACAAAAGTGGACATAATTACACAGCTTGTAGTCTCCTAATGATGTTTTGGTTTAAATTAGTAGTTCAGTTTATTTCAAGTTGGTAAGTCCCAGGGTTATTAGCGACTGTCTATGTTAATTAAATATGGAAGACAAATGAACCAAACGTCAAATTTAAAACCGCTTGTGGTTTAAGTGTATGCCACTTGAACTCTTAACAACCGACAGGATAATGTGCAAGTACATAATTCTGACAGAATCCAAGTAAAAACAATTAGGAAAAAAATAATAATAATAAAAAAGCTTACAGAGGTAAAATGCAGGATTCTCGGCATGCTGGCTTTGACCCGCAGAGCTGCAGAGACGTAGACCTCAGCCAGAGAGGCTACAGGTAGGCAAGAGCCAGCACACTCTGCCAGGTTGACTGCACTCAGAGCCATGTGCACTGCTGACAGGTGGCTGCCGTTCAGCTTACCTGTACGCACAGAGAAAAGACAAGAAAAGAGTCTTAGACTGATGCAATAATCCTAAAAAGAAATCACCAAAAAAGTGTCCAAAGTGGTTTGGTAATAATTATTTAAGCCAAATGATTTTGCGACCTCAGTCTAAAGCCTTTATTGCCACAGAAAAGTTGCTCTACATTCTCCCGGGATTCTGTCACTAAAAGTGTTCAGTCTACCACACTGATTTAATTCGGGAAACAGTGTTTTTCCCCACCAACCAACCTGTCATGTGCAGCTGGTGCAGGCGGTGGTAAACCAGGGCGGCGTCACGGCTGCTTTTGCAGGCGTCGTCCTGCAGGGGGCCGTCGGATCGCAGCCCTCCAGCCCTGGCGGCCAGCCAGCGGCCCACCCAGAGGCGCTGGAGGCAGAACCTCAGCAGGGACCAGAGAGCAGCGCAGGAAAGGTCCAACTGGGAGGTGGGTAAGGGGCGGCCAAGAGCCTTTAGACAGGTCCACAGGTTCTGACTGGCCTGGGCAAAATCTCCCTGGGGAGAGTGAAAGAGATGAGGTGAGTAATTGGATAAAGACAGGAAGATAACAAAAGGTAACTCCTGGGGAGGAATACAGGGACGTGTCTTTTGGAATGTGGTGTTGCTTTTTTTAAAATATGTCAAATATCTATATCGAGTAAAACAGCATACTCTAGCTAGATCCAGGTCGGCCTGCTTGCGGTGCCTCCAGAACAAGACAGAGGATCCAGAGTGTGGTCTGGTCACAGGCTCCCCGTACACCAACAGTCGGATCAGAACACCCGACACCAGAATACCGTTCAGCAGCCACACCAGTAAAGTTGGCAGCATCCAGTCCCTCCAGCCCCACGAGTCCGCTACAGGAAAAAAACAAAAGATTTTCCCCATTTAAATGTAAACATTTGAGTCATAATTTAGACTACAACACAAGACACCAGAGCCTTATATATCCACACACACATACCTGCAATATCCACACCCAGGATGCTCCTTCCTGCGTGATGGGTGGCACTGGATGCAGCGCTTCCAGCTGAGCTGCTGCCAGATGAGCAGAGCAGCGCGGCCAGCGGGTTGAGGGACAGGAAGAGGAAGGTGAAGGCGCACAGCGCCATGCGGGAACGGTCCAACATGCCGCCGGCGCTACCTCCCGCTGTCGAAGTGTCCAAAACGCCCACATTTGGCTGCCAAGAGGAAGAGAGACCGGAGAGATGCACTTGGGTTTGCAAAACTCAATGGGACAAGTGTAGAAAGTAGGCAAAGACAAAAACCTAGAGACAAGTCGTTTTAATCTGCTGATGAAGGGCAGCGGGGACTGATTAATAGCTTAGCAGTTTAAATGACAGCTGCATACCTTGGTGTCCTCCCCCATCGGACTGTCGGGCTCCGAGTCACTGCTACAGTGTGAGAAAGAGGTGGGGGAGCCCACGTCAGAGGCCGGCGGGGTGGGCAGCTCGTTCTTCACATCAGCCTGCCCATCCACCTCCATGGCAACCAGATCCTTGAGAGACTCTGATTTAGGAGGAAACGAAAAAGACAAGGAGAGCAGTTAGAGGGTCAATCAGTGGCATAAAAAGTAAAAAGACATCTTTAACCTTCAATTCCATTTACTTAGATGCTATAGAAGACTATTTTCATAGACCTCATCACAAAAAGGTCAACTGAACGGGCTTACTTTCAAGAAACTGTGGAGGGGGGGACTAGAGAGAAACTTATGGAATAAAGAAGAGAGAAAGGTCTCAAGCACGTACTGTTTTTCTGGGCTGCCATTTTCAGAGCCATGTTCTCCTGTTTGAGTTTCTGGTTGGCCTGCTGCAGGTAACGGATGTAATCGATGGCTTTCTTCAGCACTGCAGACTTGTTGAGCTGGGAGGAAGCAGAAACACGGACAATAAACACGATTGGCGTCGTCTTCCTCTTCTCACCGTTGCCCGATTGGACAGATCTCACCCAAAAGCACCCGCACGTCGAAAGTCTTTCCTACCTTGGCCTCAGTGCCAGCCACCAGATCCTTGAGCTCGAGGATTTTGTCGTTAATGGAGGAGCGGTAGCGCTTCTCAATGGCGTTGTGGGCCGTGCGCTTCTCTCCCTTGTGTGGCTGGCAGACCATCTTGCTGCTGATGGCGATGCGGTTGATGGGCAGCTTTTCCGTATCCATCATGACGGGCACCGTGGTCAGGATGGTGCCACCGCCCATAAAGGCCTGAGGACGTTAATAAGGTGGCAAAAAGGGGAGAGAAAAAAAAACTGAAAATAAGGGACACAGTCACCTAAAAGAACCCACTCCTTGTTACTGATCGCTTATAATGGCAATGATCTGGATAGGAGTTAAATATCTAAACATGTGAACTCTGCAGCAACGCCTTTCACGAAGTGTTCGTGCGAACTCATGGTTGAGTTGCGCGCGTTGTGCCCACCTGCAGCGACGCGCTCTGTACTGAGGTGGTGGTGGCCAGGGACGTGGGAGAGGACACAGTAGTGACAATGCAGGGGTCGTGTTTCAGAGTGGTCAGCAGCAGTGACTCCGCCTTGATGAACTGGGGCTGCAGCAACACCTGAGAAGACACACACACACATACAGTAAAGATATACAGTTCTGCTTTTGTTTCCACAATACACAAACAAGGGGTTCACCGCGTTTATTTTGTGGGCAGGTCACACACTTACAGGTAGTTGCTGTACATGGGGTGCGATGGCTTGAACTGGCGGGCTCACTGACGTAGCCAGGAGGGGAGAAGTGGTGGTCAGCCCTGGGAGCTGTGCCTGAATGGTCACTGGCTGAACACTCAGGGGTGAGGATGACAGGCTGGTGGTGGCAGGTTGGCTCACAGTACAGGGAGTGGCAGCTGGAAAATAGTTATGTAAAAAAATAAATAAATAATAAAATGTATGAAATATCCCCAAAACAATCAATTAATCTCGTTAGTTTGTTTTTTTTCAAAATAATTACTGGTTATTATTGGCGAAACTCTAGAAGCAAGTGCTCCTCTTGCTACACTTGATGCTGTGTGAGTCATGGGTTTGTAGGCCAACAGGTGAACTCTATTGCAATCTAAGAAATAAGTGATAGCAACGTTCAGTGTCACCTTTTGTTTCTTATCAGCTCCAACTGGGCTATTTATTGCAATCACCTACCATTATCAGGGTCGGGGGATTTTACCCAGGAGTAATTAAAAAGCCATTGCATCCATGACAATTCAGAAACAAAGTTGAATTTACCACTTTCTTCCACCAGTAAAAAAAAAAAAAAAACCCTGCAACAATCAGGTGTTTTCAGTGTTTTCAATGGACACGGCTGCAGCAGGTGTGCACACATGGTACACTCAACATATACTGCCGTATGCACAGACACAATGTGTGCTGCCCCGGCAAAAGTATTTTCATTTAGGTCACAGACTCCCACACCACTGAGTAAAGTCTATTAGATTACGACTTGGATATTAGATCAGCTGAGTGCCCTTGCTTGGCAAATGCCTTACACGTGAGAGGTCACCTTGCTGGGCACTCAGGTTTCATCTGTGAGAGAATTCCAAACTAGACTTGCGTGGAAAACATGAAACTACACTGGCAGTAATGTTGTAATCCATTTGAAACTAATTAACTATTTTAGGTGAAGGTGTGTGCACGGAATAATAATAAGAATAAATACTTGTCAGTTCTTTTTTAAATGTCAATATTTAACAGACATTTACAAAACAAATACTGTGTCTATATTAACACCTGTTCTTGATTGTTTTAGCATTCCCTTCCTCTTTTTAAAGAGAACAAACATTAATTTGCTCCACATTCTTACAGTGCTGTCTGTCAGTAAGTGTAAGGTTGTAACATAATGCTGTGGAGTCGCCACCTTGTCAATAAAACAGTAACGCGTGCAGGAAAACACCCCATACAAGTATTGTTAAGAAGGATTTTATCTGTGATCACTGAAGAGTTTACATAGAAAGAACAAGATAAAGGACACCAGGAACCTGGCTGTGGAGGGACAACTTTAGTGTAGCAGACGGTAAAAATTATGGGTATTTCCTTCATTCATTCATTCATTTTTTTTAAAGCTTAGAAAATACCTTTAACTTGGATCACTTAAGGGCCCGTAGATATCCTATTCTATCTAACTTCTCACTAAGCACTACAATGAACCCTCATCACAATCAAAGAGAGCTCACCTGTGTAGCTGTTCTGGCCGCTGTAGTTGGTCCGGGCCTGTTGGGACTGAGCCTGGGCCTGAAGCTGTGTCTGCGGCTGGGGCTGAGGCTGTGTCTGAGGCGGAGTCTGGGGTGGAGGCGAGGTGAAGAGAGACTGGACCGTGGAGCCGAAAGCTGGGTTCGGCCCCGGCGAGCCAAGCGGTGAAGCTGCCTGGGCCGGGGCAGGCGGGCTGAGAATGGGTTGGGGCTGCTCCACCTGCGGCTGTCTGAGGTCCGGAGACTGCAGCGGGGAGGCTGGTTGCTGCCTCTGGGTGGAGGTGGGCACCTGGGCCAGGGGGGACTGCTGGAAGGTGGGAGGCTGGAAGGCCTTGTCTGGGGTGGAGGAACTACGGGTGATGGGAGGGCCCAGGAGTGCATCCAGGTGGGGGCTACTGCTTAGGATGGAAGAGGAAGATGAAGGTGGGGTGGTGGTGACTGGAGGGGCAGCTGGGGTGACGATGGATGGAAGTTCTTGGGTGGGATGAGGCCCTGTGTATGGAGGGTTATCAAACAGTCCTCCAAACTCCATGTCCTGGTTGCTGATGAGCTGTAGCATGTCTGAAGATGGAGAAAAATCAGAACCACCATCACTGCTATTGTCCAAGTAGAAAATCAATAGAAAAATACAAAATATATATATATATACACATATATAAAAAATATGTAAAATATATATATCTAAGAGTTTGCCAGGATAACTGCACAATCTGAAACGTTCAAAGCCTCAGAGTTCGGTCCGAGATTCAAGTGCAGTTCTGAATTGGAATCAGTTCCAAGTTTCCAAGACCTGGCCATTGGTCAATCAACGTTTTCAGTTTGGCTTATTGATGACTGAAAACAACTTCTATACACATAAAATCTATATTGCTTGTTGCCCATTCATCACTGTAAAAAATAACTTGCAAGGAGAAAGTATAGCACATCTAACCAAGCTTTTACTACAGCATCGGATACAAATGCACCATTTTGCCACCAGAACTAGCTAATGTAAGAAGGTCAAACTCAAATACAAGTAAGCATAAAACAATTAGAATTTAAATAAACATTTATATTTAGCTTCTTTTTTTTCTTTTCCAAAAATTGGATCACCAAATTGGCTGATTTATGACAAATGACAGCTTGGGATGCTTAAAACAAAGTGAAAAAAATAAATAAATAAAAAAGTCTGTCAACACATTTTGCTTTCTTTTAATACAAAAAAAATGACATTTAATAGAACCACAATTAAGTAATAACCAAAACTGGACCCGAGTCCAAAGTGTGTGATGACATACACACTAAAAAACACACCATGTCCACGTGTACTGTACTTTCTACATTTAATGTTCCTCAACCCATGCGCAGTCAAGACTGCTCATAGTATTTCTGCAGCTGTGGGCCAAAGTACTGCAAAGAAGGAGCAGAAAACTGGTCCTGTGGACTGTGACAAATATACAGAAAAGTGTCATAAACTAACTTCCCTGTGATTTCACTATTAATTCATTCCAATAAGCACGATGTGAGCATAAGAGATCAAACATTTTTTTAAATGTATATTTTCCACATGATCTGCTGTGGTTTAATGGGTAATGCATAAGATTTAACGGGCAATGTATGAAAGCTAAAACGTTCAAAATATATGTGACAGCATTTGTGCTTTCGGTTTATTCAAGGCAGTTATATCCTGCTCTACAAAATATGCCAAATTGATAATTTTCTAGTTTTTATTTGATGATAAAAAAGCCCCCCCAAAGAAATACTTAAATAAAAGTGACACTGAGTGTATGTTGTGTCTGCTGTGAAACGCAGCTCCCTGGATTTGTAACCCAGTGTTTTGTATGAGGTGATCGCTCTTGACCAATCAGAGCGCGTCTCAGAGACTCGCTATGTCCAAGACGCGAAAGAGAGGGAGCGCTGTCTGTGCGCGAGGTTACCATCGAGCAGCTTCACTGAGGGGTTACTGTCGGACACATGTAGGAAGTGGGCGAGCAGGGCTCCAGCATATACACTACCGTCCGCGCAGAGGTGCTTCTCACAATTACACGTTCACCATTATCATAAAACACATTAGCTGTTACTGGAAAATCTCTTGGGAAACCGAAGATATTACACCACTGTTGTGTGTCAAATTAAAATCGCATTTACTGTGCACGCATATTACATCAAACGGGCGACGAGGATGTAACCATTACACGTACAAAAACAGTTGAGTTCCTATCAGCGTATCTTAAAACGACATACGCACAAGATTTTTCATTTTTAAAAAGTATATAGCGTTATACAAAACGTTAAAAAAGCAAGTGTTTACAACCAAAATTTGAGAAAATAAAGACGAACTGCGTCAATAGGGCACACCGCTATAATATGTTGTTGTTTACTTGACTAAAATGTAGAGCTTTATAGGAATTGTTCGATAAACTGGGGCACCGTGAACCCAACGAGGAGAAATGAACGGCAGTAACCTCAGCAGGCTGGGGGCGGGGCGCACTCGCGAACATTTAGCAGTGAATTAGCCTCATCTAGTAGTTTGGCTAATCCGCTCTCATAATCGGTTAGTCTAAATGTACAATAAGATTAGGACTGCGTGTCCTGTAAACGCTTAAAAAAAAAGACCACATATTATCATGTCAGCAGACCTCCAAAGGACACTAGCCAAGTGAGTAACGTTAGCTAGCCGGGGTGATGAGAGCTACGCTGCTAGCTAACACCTTTAAACTGGCCACTGGTAGCGCTTTCTGGTGGTATAAATGATGCGTTTAGTCCAAACATTAAATGTAGAACACGGGAGGCAGGTCAAATTGATAAGTGAAACACACACACACACACACACACACATACATACATACATACATACGGGCATCCAGGAGGTAGCGTTTAAGTTGCCATCACTGTTTTAAGTTTAGCCGTTTAAGTACACGTTTAACGCGACTGGGACCGTTTTCTTACCATCAATGTCGCTTAAGAGGGCCGTGTCAATATCACTGGGGTCATTAAGCGACAGCGTCGGATCCAGGTTATCCAACGAAGCATCGTCAAAAGACAGGCCGTTCATCTTTACTCTTGTGTCTGGCTTTCCGATGTAGACTTGACTGGCTGTCGAATCGCTCAGATGGGGTGGAAGGGATGGGGGGTCGGACGCTTCTCTCGTCCCTACATTTGCTAAAGCGTCGGATCCCGTGTCTACCTGAACCACACGCAGAGTGAGCTGCAACTTTTTATTGACGTGCCAACTAGCTACTCACTCCTGCCCCCATGATCGTCCAGAGAAACTTGTCAAACCAAAGCCAAACACTGAAGCTCATTCAGTGCGAACTTGCATGGAGAGAGAGAGAGCGGTAGCCGAACCCACCCAGCTCTGGGTGATTGACATGAGCGCCAGCCAATCACTGACTTTGAACTGGATTCCCACGTCCCCGTTTCTCGGGGTTATTTTGATTATTTGACAGAAGAGGTGACAGCAAGTGGAGCAATATGCCCACTTTTTTTTTTTTTTTATAATACGACAATGTACAATGAAACCTGATTATTATTGTACTCGACAAACTCATATAATGGCTGCAGAATATTTATATAGATCCATTTGAAAAATATTATGACAATTATATATTGTGCATAAACGTAATATGTATATATAATAAAGTATCATGTGCTATTCATCCCAATCCTGTACAGACATAGTATATATTTCACCAAACTGTATTTTGAGGGAAACAGCATGGATGTGTTTATTGTGGGTTTGCCCCCAGCAGCCAATGGGAGCCGAGCGGGCGTGTGCTACTGAAGCCAAGTTTGTTAGACTCGAAGCAGCGGCTCCTCCTGTAGAACCAGTGAAATCGTCCAATGGGAAGCTCAGGAATCGAGTGGGGTGATCTGACGTCACATCTCTGGGTCTAGTGATTACATCACCAGCAGGGAAATAATCTGTAGGGATACAGGTGGCCCAAAATAATAAAAAATTTGGCAAAGTGTTATTTTTGGTCAAAGGAATTATATAATCATATAAATCTTATGAATAATACAGTGCAGTTATACATCTAATTTAGTAACTTAGTAAAGTAAGGCATCGTCCAGTAAACAACACACTTAAATTATTAATAATGTAAACAATGGGCAAGGCAAACTTTATTTTCAGATCAGCATCAGCTATAATTTGAGCACGCTGTCACATACATACAAAAGGGGAACCCACAAAGGCATGGTGGGGAAATAGGTCAGTGACCTAGAGTAGCACTGCAAAGTTGTTGTCAGTACTACGGGAGTGGAGTAATATTAAAAGCCTGTCAGCAAGCCTTGTATTGTTGATAATTGGATGTGTTTGTTCAGAGGTGCATGTCTTATTCACTTTCTCACTAGAGTTTTGGAAAGCTGCCACTGATGCTCCACAGGCGACTGAAGGAAGCAAACGTCTGTAAAAACTGTGAGACCAAGATTTGTTTATATTTTATGTGTGCTAAGCTATTATAGCAGAATAGATGAAGTGTCCATGAACCAACGTATGGGGAGGGGTGGGGCGAAGCTCATGTGACAATGAACGGTACAGTGCAAGATTGAGGGCCTGTTGCATCAGCATGTGCATGAAGGGGAAGCAGGAGATTATTATTGTAAAAAAACCCACAAACAGTTGTGAGGTAGAGGTCACACATTGCTAGTGTTTTATTGGGCAGTTACATACGTGCATTAGGTCAAACAAAAATCTGACCATTAGTAAATGGCTGCAGGCAGCACAGCCAAACAGACATGGGACGCCCGCCGACGGAAAACAAGCCTCTCCTCCATGTCCACTTAACATCAGCTAAATGTTCTGCTTCATCAGTATTAAGACATTCAATAACCACTTTGAAATCGCCAGAATTTCGAGGAATACATGTTGTAATCAGGACTCAAGCCTCATAAAAGCAAGAAACACAATACACTCTGTTACAGATCCAGAGACATGTAACATACAAACACAGACAATTAATCAAGTTCCCTTTTACAGGATCTCTTGTTACATTTTTAGTAATCCTCTTTGTTCACGGTAAACGTTTTTCAAAGTGAACACAATGGTTGATTGTAAATGTAATGCTATTATCTCAGTTACCTGGCAACCATATTAAACCTATATAACCATATAGCATTTTAAAAAAAGTAAAAGCTCATTATTTGTTAATTTTTCTAAACTAAAATACATTTAAATATTGAATCATAACGATTATGTAGACACAAAAAAGTTTTCGATGTCACCACTGCATTTATGCTAGTAGAACAAATCATGAATATTTCCCTCTAGTGGAAAGCCTATACTGACAACGGGTAATTCAACAAGAAATTTTGATGCAAGATTAGGCTTTTACAGCTCTGGAGGAGATTCAAATGGAATGCCTAAATTGACGAGGCTTTTGGTCTTAAATTAACTGGGGGGAAAAAATGCAGAGCAACATTAAAACCAACCAGAGCCTCAGCAAAAGAGCTGGAATGAAGACGGGATTGATTTTTGCCTCAAAGTGCGATCTTAAGTACACCAAAGGCAAACTCCAGTCAGAGCTGCTTTGCTGAAATCAGTCAATCACAGAAACGCTTGGCAGCAGCTCCAGCAGGAACGGATGAATCATACCAAGAATGAAAGTACATCTTTGACTGCACAAATCAAAAGACGCACAATTGTGTTTTTGTTTGCTGCATGCTTTAGCCTCAACCACGAAAAGATCAATGATGAAGGGTATGCACGTTTTTTTTTTTCTTTTTTGCATGAACTATAAAAATACAATCAGGGGATCAAATGATACATAAACGTTTATGCCTTCTAGATATCACTATGAGCCAATACATTTTTTACCAGATACAGAAACTAAGATTCCTGTATTTTGAGGTATATAGATTACATAGTATAGAGTAAGTGAAGATCTACCTATTTGAATACATCCTTTATTGTGCATCACTGTAAGCTATATGTTTTGTCTTCTAGTCGATTAGGGTGCCAGCGCTAAGTCTTTACGGATATTTAGAATGTCGTATTTTGTCTTGCATCTTTACTTACTTACTTTCTAATATCCTTAAAAGTTTTTGCAATCATAAGTTTAATGGTCCGTCAACCGACTTCTAAGTGAACATGCGCTGCAATTACACATTTAGAAAACTTATGTGCAAAATGAAGTCAGTCCAAAGACCATTTCCCATCCCCCTAGAAAAATAGTAACCATCTTGTAAACACAAAGGACAAAATACAGATTTGTTTTTGCTTTAAAGTGCACAGACATTAATATAGCAGGGGAAGGAAAATGTTCACGATCCCTTAAAATTATAACACACGGACGTGATTATTTTTTGACAGCTAAAATTCTGTGCTAGTTGGTCATTAAAGCCTTAATATTCTTTGGAACGGCTAAAGGTCTTTGCAATTGTTCAAGAGCATACTTGTCTCAGCTAATTTATCGTAGCTTTTCAGAGGACAGAAAAGACTGATGGGAAACATACCATGGCCACGTTCCTTCCCCCTAGCCATTGAAATACATAACAGAGAATCCTAGCTAGTCCTTTTTAGATTGTTTTCCCTTTTGGTTAAAAGGAATGCTGGCATACACTCATCAAGATTAGCTAATAGTTAGCTAGTATATCCTAGTTAGCAAAATTCGCCTGCTAACACAAGTCTTTTCTCCACACTGCTTCAGGCAAATTGGGTAATAATGTGTCACTATTCCACACATATCTCAGTATTAGAAGCATGACTAGAGCAATTTGTAAAAAAAAAAAATTAAGTTTAAAAATGAACATAACCACTGCGCTAGTACATAGTACAGAACAAACCATTAAACAATTAAAGAATAGATTAGCAATTTAGCTAACAACACAATATAATCCAAATTGTTTGCTTCCATACTGACTCAATGCCTCGACCTGCAGTGAACTTTTTCCTTTAATCTCGCAGTAATATACCACAATTTTAAACCACTTCAGACAGGCGAGTCTTCCTTTGGTGGCGAGTTACAAATGAGATGCAGGGCTGCGAGTAAGTACATCCCACACTAACAGATTAATACATCCATATATAACAAAACGCAACACAGCTGTGCGCAGTAAACATGTTGGAGCAACAGTGTGGCAAGAGAATGACAAGGAGGTGGAGATCACTTGTTACACCACTGCCAGTCAGCAATGAAATGGGACTGGAAGGACTGTTTTGGGGGGGGATCATTTAGGGCGAGGACCTTTAGATGCCCTAGAGGAGAGACCGAGGTTCTCTGAGAACAGTCTACAAGGCAAACAGGGCGTCTTCCGTCCGTTCAGCCTTCTTGTGGGAGCCACCAGGGGCACGGGCAGGGTGAGCAGGGTTAGCTCCGGGGGGAGACGGCAGGGAGTCGACTGCCTTCGCTCGCTCCTCCAGGAACTTATCAAATTCTGAAAGAAACAATTTGATTTGTCAGAGATATGGAGAGCTGAGGGTTTATCAGTGTTCTATTATGAATCAGCACAAGTGTGAAAATTAAAATACCTTCACTGGTCACGCCTTCCTCAGAGGAATCCCCTTTCTATTAAGAAGAACAAAAGTCATCAGATTAAAAACAAAAACACATTTTGGCAGAAACTGTCAGTAGTGGAGTTGTCTTTGTTTCAAAAGACAAAAATAAACCTTAGTGTAACAAGCTGATACCCAAAGCGTCATACAAGTCAAATGCCTGTAAAGTTCAAACAAGCTGAGACAAATTTATACAAAGGCCCACGAAGGATCCATACATCATGCATCCTCCCACACGTTTTGCACTTGAAGACAACATGGAACTCCAACACCTGCACGTGCATACATGTATGTGAAGGAAGGTCCTATCAGCTGTTTGAACTTGACAAACATTAGCGCTAAGTTAGCAGCATTTATTATCCAAGACTCAGAGTAAACTGTTATATGTGTCAGTCATTGGTGGAAAATGCATTCGATTAAATGAAAGGATGGTAAGTAAAAGAAAAATAAAGTCAAATGTGTGCAGTTATGTGAGATGGATGGATGAAGTGTGCTATCAAAGAAATAAAAAGGAACAAAACCGAGGGGAGAAAAGAGAGAGAAAGGAGAGAAAAAGATATAAATCAAGGTAAAGAAGTCTCACCACGTCAGCACAGAGCCACTCCTCTATGTCATCCATGACAGAGGACTGCGATACGGGGATCTATGAAGCAAAGCCATGGACAAACCAAGGGGTAGCACCAAAGCCACGCAATAGAAAGACCCCCAACAACAAAAACAAAAATTGTAACACACACACACACACAAACAAACACAAAAATAACAAGAATAGGATCACCAAAGGCTCAGAGAGGAAGATGATCAAAATAAAACAAATCAATATGAGGAAGAAAAAAAGAAAAGAAAATGTGCCCCTCTCAAGTCTGTGCTCTTATCGTTTTATCATGTGCAACGATCTGAGAATCAGCGGTCTTCCATGAGAACAAGAGTTCCCAGGTTGTGTATTGTTCTCATTAGTTCTGTAGTGCTGACATGGCTTAACAGCTGCCGACTAATGTCACACAGCAGTGTTAATTATTCCACATCATTAGTTAATTAGCAAATCGCTTGAACGTGATTAAGAGATTGATTGGTAGAGAGAAGCTCAAAGCACAGGGACTGTCGAGAAGCAGGGCAATCCCACGGCATGCACATATACGTGAAGCGTGCACACACACACACACACACACACACACACACACACACTGCGCACACACACCATACAGGGCGCAATCTGCAATGCTGCATGGTGTGCAGTGACTGCGGTGATGGAAGCCATGTCAGGGTGGATGGTGTGCATGTGCGTTCGTGTTTGCGTGAAAACCAAACGGTCACAGTGAATCGGGACTGCTGGGAGTGCATGCTACATTAGATGTCACCGGAAAAGGACGTTTTTGCTCTGGCTCAAATCCATCTGCGAGGGGGAACTGTTAGGGAAACTGGAAAAGTAACTGGCATGCTTTTTGCTAACAAAAGCAGAAAGGGCATCGAGTTCACACACAATACTCAAAAGTCTCATCTTTCACTGCCTGTGCTCCAGGTCCACATTTAACGTCAACATGACATCAGAGTTGAATAGAGAAGACAAAAACCTTTTCCCCGAGACCCTGTTATAAACTACACAATGTTATATACTACACAAACCCTGGTGGTGTTTTCTCTGGAGGTTGCAGTTAACGCAATGAAGGAGCATTTCAAAATAAAGCCCAGGGGCAGTGAAAGTCATCCACAGGAAAAAAGAAACCACATGCAGCTGTGTGAAAGGGAGGAGAAAATGTTGCACAAATAAGAAGTCTGTTCCTCTCATGACTCACAGCTGATATGAGTTCAACGTATCATGCTTAACATTCAAATATCCACATTCTTAACATCAACATTAATTGTCACACTGTTACAAATATCCCAACTACTGGTTCATCTGTTAGTTGGTTGATCTTTTTCTAATTAGAGTCCGACATGTGAGTTTGTTGTTAGTGTTTGATCTACGATCCAAAGACAGTTAGAGGACAGCTGACAAATACTTTCCACTACACAGCAAGCCATGGATGGCGAACCACCCGTTTGCCTATTATCTTATGTTATCAATAACAATGCTCATCGCTGTTGATCTGACGTTGCTGTGTCGCGGTAGGATCTGTACTCCCTTGCTGTTTTAGTTCGTGACTGTTAAGGAATGAATGGACATTTATGGCTCATTATCCCCTGCATTGGGGGGGGGGGGGGGGGGGGGTTACCGTGCAAAGCAAACACTATGGCTATTTTGTGTTTGTGTAGGTG
>JAVQJD010066281.1:0-25820 GCA_036023655.1 Nannoperca australis | reverse complement strand
CACTTTTTGCGTGTTCTCTCTTTTATCATCCACACACACCCACACACACACACACACACACACACACACACACACACACACACACACACACACACACACACTTATGCACACTGTCCGTTGCTCACAGTTAACCTAGAAGCTGTGTTTCTTGTAAGTTTTAAAACTTAAATTCTCAAGAGAAAGAAGAAGAAGGAGAGACTGAATGGTTGCAGTTTATATAATACCAATTCTATACTCTTGTGTGTTTTAAGGAAAGCCAGTGAAATATCGCTGTGGGCCTATTTATATGGAGAAGTAGGCAGGGGAGACTGGAAAAGATTAAGAACCCAAACAAGCAAGCAAGGAAGAATAAAGGAAAACAAAGCAATAGCAGTGTTGTAATTAGAGACAGAGAACAAGACAGAGTAGAGATCATGTCAGATGCGTGTTTGTTGTGATGTCGCAATCTCAAAGTATTTGTACAGTTCTGTCTGTTGTCTCTGTTCTACCACTGTGATGTTTGGAGTGTTACTGTCAAGATTAGCTCTGGTGTTTCAGTGAGAATTAAGATCGTATCTGGAGTGCTGTGTCATCCCTGTCTGCTTACCTAACCGTCTAACCCGTCCCTTTTCTCTATCTCCTGGTCTGTCTAACCTGGTTCTCCTCCCCCCTGTTTCCTGCTGCCTCTAAAGTGAATAAGTGACAAGGCAGGCAGGCCTCCAAAACTGAAACTAAATGTGAAGAGCTGGAAATTACCTGGGGAAGTCTGGTGCTGAATGCTACCAATAGAATGTCAAACATGGACCATTTTAGAGTCATGCCAGGGTGCACTGAAACAATTCTGTGGTGTTGATTTGGCAGCAATGTTCGTCCCATGGCTACGCAGTTTACATCGAAATCACCAAGTATACTTATCCATAACAAGGATTAGTTATTCTCAACACATGAAGCCTTGTCTGTGCCTCATTCTAACCCAGTCTCCCCCTGGCTCTGCACCTGTCTGTCTCTCTGTGTAGTAAATGAAGGCGGTGTGAGACAGGCGTCGAACTCCTGCCCCGACCCTGGAGAGCCGGAGAATGGAAAACGCCATGGCAGTGATTTCAGGTACAATGTTTACGCACGAACATGCACACACAGGCTTTAAATCACAATGCACACACATTCGCATATGGACATATCGAGTATATATGCCTTTACAAAATCCTTTTATTCCTATTTTTCTGTATGTCTGACTCCCTGTCTTCTCTATGCATGTGATTATGTGTGTGTGCATTTGTGTATAGCATTGGCAGTGTGGTGCAGTTCAGTTGCGGAGAAGACTATGTTCTTCAGGGCAGTAAAACGATCAGCTGCCAGAGAGTGGCTGAAGTCTTCGCAGCCTGGAGTGACCACAGACCGGTCTGTAAAGGTAAGAAATAGCCCTCAACATGCATCTGCACAAACATTCAAATTACTGACACCACAGTAACAGACTAAAGAAAAAGAAAGAGGTAGTAATCACAGATGTAATGAAGGGAGGAAAACTCAAGCACAACTCCCCATGTATACTGCCTCAAAACGTAGCCAGCATGTAGCCTTGGCCTCTCCTCAGCATGAGTTTGTGTTGATCAGGGCTTAGTTTGTAGTGGATACAATCCCAGTTCAGTTTTGGCCTCTGGCTACGAATTTATGAAACAAAACACTCCATAATCCAATGTTTGCTCGGTAGCGCCTGCTTTTATCAGGGGAGTTATGATAGTGATTGTTCAGAACCTACAATTACACCTTCTGTCATAAACACAATATACTGTAGATAAAGACTGCTGTAAACAAGCACCAGGTCTGATCATTATTGCTTAATATACCTTAAAAAATGCAATTTGCACCTTTTAAATGGACACAAAATATGTAATCTGCTCATACAGTGCAATGGCAAAAGTGACTGCAGATGTCTCTAAGTGCTCTAATGATGAACATGTTTGTTCATTCTCCAGCTTCTCTTAGTGGTTCTGCCACTGTTTTAGTCTCAGACATGAACACACACACACACACACACACAAAGGGAGTGAGACAGAGAGAGAGGGCGTCTGTCATGTTAAATGCCAAAGTCGTTTGTCATGTCTCCCTTCACTAGGCTTCAGACTGTGGCTGGAGACACATACTTTAACACAAAAAACCAATATTCACTGTGTGTGTGTGTGTGTGTGTGTGAGAGGGACAGAGGGGGGGGGGGGACTTTAACACCTAACTAATAATCACTGAGATATAGAACCTAAAGTGGGACAAAGAAAGTGAGGGCACGGAAACAGAGGAAGGAGAGGAAGGAGGCAAAGGAAAGCTGAACAATGTCACACTTTCTCTTTCTGCCTAATTTACAGCCTCTGTGAATGTAAAACTCACTATATCGAGTAATGTAACAATTTTGAAAATGAGATTTAAACTATTTGAAACATAACTCATAGACTCATTTGCAACTTCCACATGTTAATCTTACTGTAGGGGGAACCTTAGGGGAAAAAAACGGAAACCAGCCAAACCTGGCTGATGATTTTGTGATGTGATGCTTTATTGCTCAGTAGGGAAACGTTCTTTCTATGCCACTATTCCAGCGTGAGGTCAAAGTGCAAGGTCAGTTGCAGAGTAGCACCCTGGGAGTCTGTAGGGATTCAATATCTTGCTCAGGGCAGATGCTAGTCAGCCTTGGGTCCTGCACTCTTGTCCTCTGGTTAAAGGACACAGTCTAACCACAAACCTTAACTGCTACCCTGCTTCTCTCTTGTGAACCAGTCACACAGGGGGACTGACCTTCATTAAGCTTTTTGTTAGCACGAAAGCACAGATCCTTGTAAGCAGGCAGGATATAACCTGGCCAATACAGTTAGGATATGACTATCTCACTTGGGCTCTGATTGTTCCCAGCCAAAAAAACCCCATTATTATCCAAGTCATTATCAGAGATATTATAGTACTGATACCCTTTGATTGGCTCTTTAAGGTTGTTAATGGCTGTTAGGGATTCATCATCACTAAATACTTTATAATGAGCAATTCAATATAGCTACTGACATTACGCCCATTAAATCTTGCATTTGTACCTGCATGCAATGATGGGCTAAGCCTCCCAATAAGGAGACTGCCAATGACATTAAAAGTCTCTGAGACCCACCCCTCCCCCCTCCCCCAAGCTTTGAATGGTTAAAAAGAATGACCTATATCACCGGGAGACAGAGCCATCAGTCCGCAGTGAGCAGGGATCTTTGAAGGCAAAGTATGTGGGCAGGAAGAGACATTTTCACGAAGCCACCATAGATTCTGAGTAGCAGGTGTGCATTGTTAAAGCTCTGTTGAATTTAAAACACAGTCACTTGTATTCCCAGCACGAACAACAGTGAGTAACTTTTTGACAAAGCCATGACAAAGTGCACCATCCTGCTCCATGGTTGTTGCTAAGTAACTAGTGATTCTGTGCTAGTTGATCTTTGTTATTTTAAGCATCTCACAATGGAGGGCACTGTTACTCCAGCATGGTCCCCTAATAAAAACTGCATACACTAAAGTTTATACTTCCCTCTGCGAAAGGCAAACAGTAGGACAACTATTCATGATATTTATTGTTCACAGTTCATGACATGATCTCTGACAAATCAACCCATAACTATGAATGTTATTACATTTTCCCACAATTCATGCTTCTTTAGACAATGATATTTCTGGAATAGAAAACACTATGTTTTCTGCTTACTGCGTGTTCTGTGTCATTGTTATGCAGTATATCTCTGTCCTACTTCGGTGAAACAGAAAGACATCCATCTTCAAACATCCCATAAATCCCAGGATAACCACATTGAGGTTGCTTGAAGGACAAAATACATGTAACACTGGAATCATATCTTTTCAACGACAATGCTGTGGCTTTATTTGAGCAATATGCCAGGATCACTCAAGAGAGAAAACAGAAAAAGAGAAATACCACAATACTATGCAACTGTAAACATTGCAAATATACGTTTAAAGCTTGAAATAGGGTGTTTTGGTGACGGTGGATTAGCTGAACAGCATAGAGAAAAATATAGACACTACTCTTCTATTTTTAAACCTTTTCCCAAAAATCTGTTTCCCCTTGGGGACAAAAAAACAATATTGAAATTCTGAAAATAAAAATGCCCCCAGAGGCAAGAGAGAAAGGCTGTCTAAAGCTAATAGATTGTGAGTAGAATAGACTTTGCTGTTGTCTAAAAGTGGTCTGTGCCTCATTAATTTAATGAGCTTTATTTTTCTACCTCTTTTACCAGTCAGCAACCAGAAAATAACATTGACATTGTGTAGACACGTCCAGTCAAGAAGTGTAGGGATTTTCTACAGTAGGCAACTGACACACCTGGCTTTGTTACACTGAATTCAAGCACGTGAATGACCAATTCATCCGAGGGTTAGCGTAGGGCTAGAGCAGGTCTGGTGGTCTTTAGTAATGACCAGTCACATCAGTTCATCTCATCTTACAGTACCAGTCAAAAGATTGGACACACGCTCCTATTTACTTGAATGGGAAAGTGTGTCCAAACCTTTGACTGGTACTGTATATTCTTCCAGTTAGGCTACAACTGCAGTACGTTATAGTACTTTCTTTTTTAGTATTATTGTCAGTTGACTTTATTGATGTTTACTAAAGGGTATACTCCAAACACTGTATTTGCACTGTATAAACATGGAACCAGTGTGTAGACCAACGGTTGAGTACCAATTTTGGTAGAAAATGTAATTAAGGTACCCACAATGTTTGAAGAGGTGGTCTGATCTGGGGGAAATGTCAGTGCAATTTCATTCCAGAATGTGTAGGCCAACAAACATATTGTGCTGCATAAACAGCATAAACACAACCTGATCTGCACCCCTCCATCCACCCTGGCACACGCGTGTTCATTTTAAGCCACAGAATTACCAAACAGACGCAAGAACCTCAGTGCTTTTGTTTGCACCGCCAATGACTTTGCAGGTGCATGACAATAAATACCATTTTGAAATGAGTTCAACAGGTAAGCTAGTGCAAGAGAGTATAGCAGAACATCGAAACATTATGTTTACTAAAGAACAGTGTCCTCATTTAGCCTATTTTCCTCCTGTTGAACAAAAATTGAATCAGAGAAAGGCTGTGTCTGCTTGAACACAGCTCAAATTTGACCTTTACATCCCGACCAGCCAATAGCTAAAGTGGAAACTCATGAATAACATTGAGAGAGAGGCAATCTGTCAGGAAGCATCAAGCCAGCTGACTTATTAAAGGGTCACCTCTGTCAAAACACTTAAACACAGCTAAATGTGTCTTTGGAACATTAGAGAGGGAATAAAACGAATGTATCTTGAACGTTTGCCCTTTATACCACAACAGTGAACCAATAGAAAGAGACATAAAGATAAAAGAGAGAGAAAGAGAGAGTGGTAATCGGTTCATTAGACACACTGAAACAATTACAAAACTAAATAAAAATAAACTACAAAAACAGCCATCAAATCGCAATGTCCTTCTGTCCACTACTATCCAACACTTTATATGGGAGAGAGAGAGAACGAGAGAGAGAGTGAGCGAGAGCGGGAGAGAGTCCATGTGGCACCTTGATTAATGGACAGATGGCAAGGCTATTGAGCCAACTCTCTCTCTCTCTCTCTCTCTCTCTCTCTCTCTCTCTCTCTCTCTCTCTCTCTCTCTCTCTCTCTCTCTCTCTGTGTGTGAACTCCGGGGGAGTTTAGTTGATCTGCCCAAATATTCAACGAAGGATGCTACATGTCAACCCAACACACAGACACACATGCTCTTAGGTTGACTTCAAACACGAAAGAAAGAAAGGGAGAACATTTGATAGAAACTAAGTATGACCACTGTACAACAACTACACAAAATTACTGTATGTCTTTGTACGTGTGTGTGTGTGTGTGTGTGTGTATGTGTACCATTAAAGCTCTAACTAGAGTGAGGGCCATTGGAACGCTGTGTGCCAGCTTAATGATGTCATCAATCATTCTCTGTGTCCATTGGTCAGTCTATTTGCTCCTGTGGGCAGCCTGTTAAAACAGCCAGTTCTGCCTTCCTGCAGAGGCTTCTGGTCTTTAACCTGACTCAACAATGTGATCAAAGGCTCAGTGTGAACACAAGAACTTTATAAAAGTTTTCACCAAAAAACTCTGATTAGGTTGAAGTGGATTTGACTCGTATGTAGGTTTTCTGACATTGTAATATTCATCCAATCTCAAATTTGCTAGACTTGTTGGTACCATAAAAAAACTGTCGAACACACGCCAGACAAAGGTACCTGTAATAAAAAATTAATATGATAACCTGACAAGTAATATTTGTATCATTGTTATCAATTAAAAAATAGAAGATGCCTTCCAACCCTTTCTGTCAAAATTGTCATTTGAGGTTTTCATTTTATTTTACCTGTCTAGTTGGATACACATCCTTGTCAAAGTTACTTTAATAAGAAATGTCCTTTTATGGGGGTGTTTCTTTAATAATTCATGTACTTTAATCATGAAGTTCCTTTGATGAAGAAATTACCGTCATAAGGAACCATTTTTTAAAATTACCTTACTCCTAGCTTGTAGGCATTTTGTGATGGACTGGTAGATAATTTTTCAGAGTTTATAAGCTCAGAAATTCACTGATAGCTGAAATGTTTTCCCATAGGATAAAGTTTTTTTAACCAATAGCAATGTATTGGTAAAGGTGTGCCATAATGATTGAATTTGGATAACATCCAAACCAGCACTGGGACCAAAAATGTATTTGCACCAAGAGGCCGTTGCTGGTCCAGTAGCATGCCATTTCCAAATAAGCCCATGAATTGTGTACTTTTGAAAACTCATCCGTATGATTCGATTTTATTTTCTATTTGATTTACCTCTCGCCCAATTCCCTTTATGCTCTCTGGTTGGGGTGCAGGGTCAGGCAGATAATCTGGAACAGGTAGGGGTTAAGTGTCCTTGGTATGCTTCAGCAAGTATTGCTGCGTGGATGATTGAACCTGAGCCCTCCACTGGGGAGACAACTCACGAACTGCAAAGGCCATCCTGCTGAGAAAGCAGCAGAGTTATAGACCTTGAATGTAAGGTAGAGATCAGACTGTAGGAAACACTTATGAGTTTCTGCTATGCTAGAGTGGAGAACCAAGTCAAGACATTAGTAGCTGAACAGTGTTGAAATTCAGACTCAAAAAACACTTCTCCCATCAACCTTCCCAGTGCTTATGGGGTGCGTCAGTTATTCTCTGAAGCCATAAAACAAAACGTTGGACAACTGTGAGCAAGGGCATTGGAGCTACAGTTTGGGCTTTGGCAATGTGATCCTCGCCTGAAACATCATTTAATTTTGGTCCGCATCCCAACAGTTTATGTGAGTATGCATGTTTGTGTGTGTGTGTGTGTTTGTGTGTGTGTGTGTGTGTTAGAGTGAGAGTGAAAGCGAAAGCAAGAATCCTTGGGGAATCCAGTTGATGTGAATATATAAACTCAAAAGAGAATGTGTTGTTACACACACACACACACACACACTCACTCACTGCGGTTCCTGTCGAAAGCGTTTAGTTGATCTCACTTGTGATTCCAACAATATGCTTTTAGTACCAGATAGACCTCATCAAAAATTTTAATTTGATCTAGAATTCATTATCGCTTCAATGATAGTGTGGCTCTTTTGGCTTAAAGCCCTCTATACTGTGTGCCAGTATAAATAATGATGAGATAGGGAGACAGAGACGGAGCTACGCAGACAGAGAGGCGAGAGTGAGACGACCATTATGAAAATACTCTGTAACAAGTGCTGCATTCAAAATCTCACTAAAGCTGCACACTATGTTTATATTACTAGCAATGGATCAAATGACTGTCTACTAAAAGGTGTCACTCTCAAACCCGCAGAGAATTAGCACCCAACTGCACACCTCTACTGAGCTTTTTAGCGTCTTTTAGCTCATAGTTTCGGCTTTCCAGCACTCAAACGCATCTCTTATCAACCTAATTTCTGGCTGGAGTAAGCAGATTTCTTTCAGTGAAAAAGCTCAGATAAACTCACTGTATACTACATGTTTAGCACCGAACTGCAAACACACAATTTTTGCCAGTTAACATAGTGTTGTATAAAGCAGCTGAAGAGCCAAACATGTTTCTTTAAACATGGTAGAAGCATAAAACAAGAGTGAATTTTTGAACATTAATGCATCAGATTGTCAAAGAAAAAACTCCAAATGAATGCTGAACTTAAACTTGTTCAGGATTCTAGTGGGGTAGAATTATAAAGTAGCATAAAATGGAAATAATCAAGTAAAAATGTTACTTAATTACAGCACTTGAGTAAATACACTACAGTTACAATCCACCTCTGATGAGTGAAACATACAAAGGACACCAGCAGAAAGGGGCAGGAAGAGATACAGACAGACGCAGTCGGAGAGACGGATGGAGTTTAATATAAATTATGGGATGTTAGCTCCTCTGGTAATTCTGGTGATAACTCTCTTCACGCTATCGCTATAGCAACACTGTGCCCATTTTGCTGTTGGCACGGCTGGCCATTCGTTCAAGCCACGCTGATTGAGCTGTCAACACACACGCACACACACACACACACACACACACACACACACAAACACTGTTACAAAGATACACACACACACACACACACACACTGTAACAAAGACACACACACACACACTCTTTGAGACATGTAGATAAATCATTTCTCACGTGCAACTCAAACACACACACACACTTCATCTGTATGTATCTATCAGTTTATAAACTGCAGGGAGCTGAACACAAGAGAAGGTCAACTGAAGATGCATTGAGAATTAGAGAAACAAGCATCAACTGGGTTCACTCAGGCAGAGATCCAGAAGACAGAGAGTCAGGGAAACAGAGACACAGACACACAGACAGAGAGACAGACAAGAGAGGTATAAGGCTCTCTCTAAAGGGTCTTTTACTTGTTCTGACACTCTTACAGCACCTTACGGACACACCCCATTACACACAGAAAGAAACACACACACAAACACACTTTGGTGTGATTCTTTTACTTGTCCCCTGCCTGCCTTATAAGTCACAGTAGCAGCCAGGAGTGTTTGTGTGAGTGCTTGAAAGTTTGTACTTTTGTGTGCATGGTGAGTATGTATGAATTATGTTTGGATGCATGTCCTTCTATGTGTTCTCATGTATTTTCACACGCTAGTCTGCTGTGACGCAGCTAATCATGTGTGCTGCATGCAAGTCTATTATTTTGCAATTTTAAGTGTAGTTCTTTCTTCACTGTACCGTACGTGTCAGCTTATTATTTGACTGCATGTGCTTGTTTGTAAAATATGATCATATAAGCGTTCATGATTATGTGCTTTTGGTTTTTTTGTGTGTGCGCGACTGTTAACTGTACGTGTTCCTGCGGCCTACCGCTGAACAAACTAATTAAGGAACAAACACTGCTTCAAACCAACCAGAAAATTACCTCCCAAATCTAACAGGACGACCCAAGGACAGACAAGCAGGTTCTCTATCACATCCAGGCAGAGCACACAGCCTAATAAAGGCTTCGTTGGTTTATCGAACAACTAGCATGTGTCATTTTCAACACCCCACTGAGTGTGGCTTCAGAGTTGGTGTTTGTGAGTTTGTATGACTTTCCAGTGCAAGTGTTGACATACAGTAATATGCTCCTATGGATTTACATAGAGAATCTTGACTCAAACCACATGGCTGTAAACTTTCACACCACTGGTCAATCATACCTATGCACCTGTTACATCATCCTGTTATATCAAATGTAAGATCTTTGTTGTCCAATGCTGCACTGTAACCGTTTTACTTTTTAAGATGGAACATAATTATTACCAAGCTAGTAGTTGGAAGTTGTTGACTTTCAATGGATGTTGAGAGTAAATTGCTGGTGAGTGTCTCTATCAGTCAATACTAGCTAATCCTGTGGTATTTCACAGCCAATAGCTTCCAATTAAGTACCGCTATCCAGGGAGATGTAGCTGACAGTATCAATAACATCTTTTTGACCTTCTCTTCCTCTTTCTGTTCTTGCCTGCACTTCAGTCTTTGCTTCTCTTCTATTTCTGTCACCACCCTCTTAGCGTAACATCAGTGTCACTTTTAATAGTTTTTTCTACACCGCTACTGTGATCCACAAGTGCTATATTTTGCTTTTGGATTATTTTCTGAAAATCTCTGGCTAAGCATTGCCAAAATGGTTTAATTATAAAGGTAATTGTTGTTGTTGTGCGGTGACTCACTAGTGTAATATTGCTGTTGCTAATGCCACTTTTAAATCTACAATTGCTTCTAATAACAATGACATGATGTTTTTTTTCTTCACAGTGAAGACATGTGGCAGTAATCTTCAAGGACCATCAGGGACCTTTACATCTCCAAACTTCCCAATTCAATATGAAAGCAACGCGCAGTGTGTGTGGATAATTACTGCTTCAAATCCCAATAAGGTAAAGCCCCTTCTTTGTTTGTTTGACACTGTGTGTGTCAAGCAAACTTTCTGCCAATATTTTAAAGTAGGCCAAATCAGAGATATACTCATTGGCAGGGCTTGATGATGGTGATGGGCTATAAGTGGGGCTTGTTAAATAATGTTAAATGAGCCTGAGGAGCATTGTCAGAGCAAGAGCATGTCATCTTAAAGCATGCCTTATTGTTAAAAGTGTGTTGGACATACAGAAGGCTGCAGTGAGACAGTATGTCATGTGTGAGGGTAACAACGCAGCTCAAGATATCTGCCTGAACTAGCCTGAAGGCTTCGCCCCATTTGCATTTCATAAATTTAATGTAATTTTAATTTATATAACACAGCAGCTCTTACAGGCATTTACAAAGTTAGTTTAGCGGTATTTTTTAAACAATTTAAATGTACTGATAATAATTCATGTAGGAGGTACCATAAATTATGCTAGTCAGAGCATATCAATGTCTAATCCTGTGTGATTGGTTGATCCTGCAAAGGGGCAGACGATAGGCCGTAGGTTAGATGGAAAGCTGCGATTGGTGGCTTTATGTCCCAGGGGAAATCTGATTGGTATTCAGGAGACACATCCTTATTCCACTCAGGGTCACTGTGGTGACCGCTCTGTTGTCAATGGCAACACCTTCGTCAGCACCATAGGGACACGCATACACATATGCGCACAATCACGCTCACACACAGACACAGGTTTGCATACATGTGTTCTGAAATACACACAGTAGCTGTTTAACACCCATGCAAATACACACGCACACACACACACACACACACACACACACACTTTGTGGCTTTGCTCAAAACCTTTATCTCTCTTTCTCTCTACTCTCACACACAACTCTCTCTGTCACTGCCCAAGGCCTGTGGTTTATGGCCTAGAGCAATACATTCTCTTTTGAAGGCTACAATGTGTATGTGACCGTTGAAGGCTGTAGTACTAATGCCCTTCTCCACCCTGTGGGGTGTGTGTGTTTGTTACAGAACTTGAAAATGAATGTGTATGTATTATGGATGATTATGGATATTGCCAAACACATTAAACTTAACGAAGACCAGATCAGCTGAAGCTACATCAAGTCATTTTTATAGCGCTTTATCTTTAAAGGCTGTACAGATAGTACCTTAACATATACTGTAATGTTCTCTTATCATACTACATCATACATACAATATGTCAGTCACCATACTGAATCATGTCATGTACTACATTGCACCACACAGTATACATGTCTTGTACGACACTACATAAATAATAGGTCTTAACGGGTCTTGAAATGTGTGCAGTACCTGACCTGAAGAGGATGGACATCCATTTAGAACTAACACTGAGGCAGTCCCCCAGGTGCTAAGACACGTACTGCATAAACCACAACATCCCTCAGTTAAGTCTAGCCATCTAGTCATCCCCGTTTCTTTCTTACTACTCTACCTTTGTGCAAACACACACAACAGTGAAATTCAATTAAACTCTCTAAAAACATTTAAGTACAATCTCTAACATGATTAAGCCAGCTCCGAGTGGGTCAATTGTTGTGTCTTGATCTCATAAAGAGGCATTGTGTTGCTGATGTTACCAGATTCTCTCTTGGGTCCTGTAGGTTTCAATCAAAAATTTTAAGAGATCTGAGAACGACAGCAATTGAAGTCGAGGTCGACAAGGTAGTGGTCAGGGTTGATTCTTTGGATTCAAGGGTCAGGTCTTCTCAAAAACCTCTACATTAAAACGTATCATATACATATCTGACCTCCACGTCTTTGGAAATCTGTGACTTTAAACTCAGGGCTGTGGTCACATTCATCAGTTAGACACTTGTGGAAATTATGAAAGTCAGAAGAATGGAGATTTATTAAAATACTGAGCGCATTTAAAGAGCCAGATGAAATTACAAAGCAAGAGAAAGAGATGAGCACGACAGAGAGTGACAAATTATTTAGTAGAGCTCCAAATCATCTCCCATCTTCATTCATTATTGGCAAGTTGTTGTATTCATGAAGGACACTGGTGAAGATGCACATTCGAGAGCATGTCAGTATGTAAATCTAGGTCTTGCTCATGGATTAGCATCTTTGTTACTGTCAGACATTTTTTACCACCCTCAGGTAAGTGTCAGATGCTTTAAAGTTAGTGAAGCCAATGTCATTAATTGGTCAATTTCAAGGTATGTGACATGCATTATGATTTAAAGCAGCAACCCCAGTATTATTATTCTGAGAATAGCTTTACTTTAACAAAGCCATTTACTAAACATTTTAAAGGTTTTTAATATGCTGGGAAAAAAATCCCTAAGGCTTTGCTTGCAGTTAGTGTTGGGGATATTTCAGTGTTTGTAGGTTCATGTTGGATTAGGAATTCACATTCTGTCATGGTTCAAGTGATTAATGGAAATCAGGAAACTGCAGATTTAGAGACACATCTAGTGGAGTCAAAGATCATTTACAAGTTCAAATGCAGGCTTATGTTGGGCAGGTGGCGGAGGCAAACAAAACAGTTGGGAATTGGCAGGTAAACTACAGGTAACGGGCAAGAACAAAATGAGAGCATTGATGATCTGGCGAGCTCCAGTAAAAACCTGTCCTCAATTAAGAGGCTGATGAGGGAATGAGCGGGCAGCTTAGTGGGCAAGTGAGTGGTCAGTTGATCTCCCGAGGAGAGAAGGCAACATGGTAATACAAACACACACTGGGAGAACCGGAAAAGAGAGAGACTGAGGCTGAAGCGAGGAAGAGGGTGATGGCGCAACCACAATACATTCAGAGGAAAGGAATAGTCCCAGCTGAGCCTGCCTCTCCCACTAGCAGAACATCTCTTTTTTTATTGCTTGTACATGTCTCTCCCTATTCCATCCTTTACTTCCTTCCTCTCATTCTCCCTGCCTCATCCTTCTTTTTCCTCTTGTTTTTACACTGCCCATCCTTCCCACTCTCCTCACTCCCATAGGCTCTGTCCTCAGAATCACCCATATTCTTCATTAAATAGCTTAGCCTGAAACCATCAAATTACTATGGAGAAGGAGAGAATATGGGGAGGGAGGAGGGCACTTGAGGGGAAAACCTGTTTTTCACTGTTTCACTCGTATTGCTCTTTCCACTGCACCCATTCCCACACATATTCTACATTTCTCACTGTCTCCTTCTCATACTCTGAGGGTAAAGAGACATATGGTTCATATAGCTCACACTTTCTTCTCTTTGTCTCTCTCTGTCTCTGTCAGCCCCATTCCTTATGCTCCCTCTCTCTCAGGTTAAGTGTTAATGGGGTTCTATAGCTCTCTGATGTTATTGCTTCATTTAGTTTTGGCAGAATGAGCCTTTAGAGCCAATTCGTTCTCTCCTGTTCTCATTTAACCTTGGGGATGGCATGACGGGATGGCCATTACTATACTTCTCTCTTCACTTCTCCTCTCCTCCTCTCAAAAAACAGATCTTTCTGTGCTATCATCTTCTCTTCATTTTCCCCATCATTTAGTTTCTTCTTTTGCTCTGCTAATGTTCCAATCTTCTGTGACATCAGCAAGTCAAAGCACTTTCTTCATATCATCTGTTTGTGATGCATGAGATGAGGAAACTTACCTCATTTCTACTGTGTCCAGCTATTTTTGAGTTTACTAATACAGGTGGTCACAAAGCACATACGAATGCTAGATCACGCTCTGGTATACACTGACAACTTTGAGCTGGCCTTGCTTCACTTCATATGCATATGCATGCATAGTGCATAACCCATGGATACAAGAAGACTGCTATAGTGCTGCCAAGCTGCAAATTTAGTTAACACCACTATGACAAACGCAAAGGAAAAGTAATACAAGGGCATTGAGAAGGAAGTGAAAGTTGTACTTTTTGGAAGCTTTCTTTGTACTTTCACAGGCATTGAATTCAGTAATGCCCTGTTGGCCAGCAGATATCAGACATACACACTTGAAGCCATGAGGCAGAAATCTCAGGCAGTGCACTCACTGTAACCTTTCCCAGAGGTACTCATTCAGAATCGCTGTCTAAAAACGAGACACCTGGTGGATTCAGCTCAATGAAACCGAAGTAAGGAGGAACACACTAAGTTGCAACGTGCTCTGGCCACCAGTCTTTATAAGCTAAAGCCCGGCTCTTCCCACAATGGCACAATTTATACCATCTAGGCGGAAGAACGTTCAAGGGGAGCGGGTGGCAGAGGCTTTACTGTAATACTGTCACAGGCAATCTATTATTCCCCGGCCCTGTCTGTGTGCCCCCTTTAGGTCGCCAGGTGTTTCAGATATTCCTACAGTACCTGTAACTTCAAAGCATCACTAGATCTTATTAATGGTAATGGTAGGGAGGGGCCTCCCCCACCTCATTGTCTCCACGACAACCAAAGGAAGTGCTTTATCAAGCAAAAATCCAATTCTGTCGCCTCATTGGCTAGAAGCCATAGATGGATGGAAAGAAGGAATGCAGCAGCCAATTAAAAAGAGAGAGACAGAGAGTGACAGCAAGAGAGATGGAAAGATAGAGAGAGGCAGGAGATATGGAAAGAGAGAGAGAGAGATGGATGTTTCCATGAACACTAACCTATTAGGGGGGAGGAGAAATATGTAGTGTTCAGCTTCATCTACACACACACACACACACACACACCAAACTGAAATAGATACAGAACACACACATGAACACTAACCCATGCAGTGTCAGTAATGAGGTTCCAATCTAACTTGACTTCAGTACAGCGTTCACATTCATACACACGCACGCGTGCGCGCACACACACACACACACACATGGGCACAGTGTAATGTAGTTATATTCTAGCTGTGTTTAATGCTGTGTGAACAGTGCTGATGTGGCATTACGGTGTTCTGTACAGGACGTATATACAAGGAGATAGTTAGACTAGTTTCCACCATCGGAAGACACAGGTCCTCCTCTGTCTTTATAGACTGCATGGCTAAACAGGTCTGGTATGTTCCCACCACAGAACCAAAGAAGGCTGGATTGTCTCCATTACATAGCCATTTAACTAAGCCATTAACAGCTAGTATTTTTTAGCAGTTTATGACATGTGCTACTCACTCAGTAACTGATTCCTGTTCATTTCATTTATTCAGCAAATGTGTTGATTCCTTTAATGACCTCACCATGTTTATTAAAAACTTTTTTTTTTATTATTTCATACACCTGTGTTCGTTTTTTTTTTTACCTTTTGGGGGGGAAAAAAACAATGATTAACATTTAACTCTTGAATTTGGGATCTGGTCTTACCTGTGGATAATAATGTTGAAACATTCTTTATATATGCTGGGGTACTTTATTTATTGTCAGACTTGCTGTTCTATTGAAAGCCTTCTTTGGGCTTGTAGGAATATTGTGATAAGTGTGTAAATGGTGACTGTGTAATCACAGAAATAGACACATTAATCTCCACAAAGCTGTGCCTGTCTGTGTAAGTGAGTGTGTGTGTGTGTGTGTGTGTGTGTGTGTGTGTGTGTGTGTGTGTGTGTGTGTGTGTGTGTGTGTGTGTGTGTGCTTGCCAGAGAGAGTTTAGCAGGTTTGTGGGTAATGCTTTAATCCAATCTGCTGCCTTACATGCCAATAAGACTGAGTCAGCATTGTGAGCACTGGGCAGATCACCGCTTCATCTTTGTAGCCCCCCCCTCATTTAACTCCTTTCCTCTCACATCAGGCGACGGTGGTGTTGGTATGGCTACATCAGTTGTTGTGTCTCATTTAATGTCTTTTTTAATGTCATACAAAAAGACTGCTTCTGCTGCCACAAGCAAACTCAAGAAGTGACTGGGCTTCTTGGTGAGAAAGTAATACAAATTAACCCCATGAGCAAAAGCAAATCAGGCAACACTGCCAACAGATAAGTAGTTAAACAGCAGGCGAGAGGAAAGGCATGGCCACTGTTTTGTGTGCTCAGTTTTTAATTTGTTTCCTTTTTCTTCACAGATTCAGTGGTTAAGGTCATAGCGAGGATAAGCTGTTTAGACTTCAACATGCGCACTAGTGATATCATGTCCCCAGGTAGCTGATAGTGAAGAAAAAAGAAAAGAAAAAGAAAAGTACTTTATTTAAGATGTTTGGCTCAACCAGACTGTTTGAATGCAGACTACCAAACAGATGCTCACAAATAAAGAGGATATTGAAATGCACGTCAATATGCTCACAGTTAACACACCAGCATGCAGGAGACTCAGACCTGTATGATGTGTTGGATGTTTTTGAAGTCCTCCAGCAGAATATTGAATGTGGAAATCTGAAAATTCCTCACAAGTAAAGAGGAAGAGGAGGAAAGATAGGCAGAGTGAGGTTTCAGTCTTCCCTTGAGGGTCAAGTCAGAATTGTAGTTTGAAATATTCTAACACTGTACGTTGCTAGCATCAAAGATGTGCTCATTATTACCCCACATTCCTCTCTGTTGCCTCCTCCCTCCTCTCTCCTCCCTTCTTCCGACTGCCTCCATCTTTTTCCTTCTCTTTATCTACTCTCCCCTCATCCCCCCCCTCTCCTTTTTTCTCTCCTCTCTTCTCCTATGCCAAATGTGTTTCTCTCTGGTCTTAGATGAAACAGAAATTGTTGGTTTAATAATTCCTGATCAGAGTTTTGAACTGTGTGCTGATTCTCCCAGCTTCAAGCGCAGCGCAGGAGGTGTCGCTCACTCTTTCCAGTTCTTCTTGCAGTGGTGAATGAAATCATACCACATTGTGCGATGCATTAATGCATTCTTATGATTCACCTTGGGTCATGTATAATGTGTCTTGATATGGTCATAGCTGAAAGTCTAAACATATATACAGCTAAAGGTTTTGAATCTTTGTAGGGCAATATTATTTTAAAGATATATTTCTGACATTATTCATGTAATTTCTAATTACCTTTTTTGCCAATTTTCAATTTTAAACTGGTATTCTTTGTGGCAGTTTTCTCAATTTAGTTCATAAAAAAAATCTTTTTGTGGCTATTGATTTTGTAGCCCTGACTTTTCTGTACTAAATTAAAATTTCAGTCCCAGATTGACTTTTATTGGGTTGTGCTGGAAGTGGCTTGAAAGTGACATGTATGCTTGTGTGTTTATGTGTGTGAACTTTAGGTAATCCAGATAAACTTTGAAGAGTTCGACCTGGAGATAGCCTATGATACTCTCACTATAGGAGATGGAGGGGAGGTGGGAGATCCTACAACTATACTACAAGTGTAAGTATTACACTCACACTTGTTTCCTGTGAAAAAATCTTCTTTTTTGCTTAAAAATCAGGAATATTACGTTGTCTTCTTAGAGCTACAGTGATGAGATGCATACAGCGCAGGGTCAGCTCTCATACCAGGCAGATTATGGCAACAAAACAGCTTCTACAAAGTAATGGTGTGAGAATGTAATAACTTTCAGGAAATGTGCTTCCTTAACTGCATTGCCTTTTCTTTCAGTGATTTCATGAAGAATATTGTGCAGCACACATTGTGTTTCCATAATGACCAACTGCCCTCATGAGCAGCACCGCTATTGTCAATCGCTTCACAACACAGTTAACATGTTCCACATAAAGTGTAAATGATGATGATCAGAGTAAAAACTGCTACCAAATTTTCTTCCTGTCTTTTTTCTTTCTGGTTTTTCACGCAAGCCATCAGCTGCCTGCTAACTTGAAAACCTCCATCTTCTGTGTCGCAATTAGTCAGATCATAAAAAACAGCAGTGTGCATTATGTGTGCTCCACTTAAAAAGATGAACTGGTCTTTGAATTTTAAAAATGCTCTGCAGCGCCCTAAAGGATAACAGATGCAGAGACTTTACAATGTGGATGATTTCAATTCACTTTGGAGTTGGCCAGTGTTAGGTTCCGTGCCTAAAAGACACTGGCAGTCTGAAAAGACTTTGGATAGTGTGAATGTACTAGGAGCAATTTGCTTTCCTGCGGGATCATTCTGCAAAACCAAAGCAAACCAAAGTGACACATTTAGCTCCAGCGCAGTATGCTCCAGCAATTTGTGCAAACACTGAGAATTTGATTATGGCTATGATTGCAGAGATTGAAATTGCACTTTTTATAATGGTAATTATGATGACAATGATGTAATAGTAATATATTTTCTGCCCCAGCCTATCGGGTAGCTTTGTTCCTGACCTGATAGTCAGTATGACCCACCAGATGTGGCTTCACCTGCAGTCAGATGAGAGTGTCGGATCCATCGGATTTAAGATCAACTACAAAGGTAAGAAATTAACATGTGTTTGTGCGAGAGAAAAAGAGAGATGATGAGTTAAAAGTAAATTAATTGTGTGAAATTACGTGTGAGAAAACATGTTCAAACTTTTTGGTAAACTTATACTGAAAGACCAAAGAACCTCCCCTATTTGTGCTCCATCATATACCCTACAGACTGGGAGGTCTGTCTCTTTAACATAGTGATTTGTGTTTACAAATGAAAAGTTCAATTCATTAGCAGTAAAACACACCCTTGCTCAATTTAATACGCCGGGATTTTGCTATTACAGCCTTACTTGGTCTGGTAGGACCATGGATGTATTAAGGAGAGCTGGATTCTGTGTTCAAAGATGGCACTCCAGTCACTCCTATGAATGTTGTGTGTGCCGAGCTTCCTCATGATTCTGCGTTATTGGGACCAGAGAGCATTCACACTGGAAGCCTTCTCAAGACTCTCTAAGACTTCAGCTGGCCGAGCTGGCTGCCTTCCTGTTGGCACAAATAACATTAAATAATTTAATCATACAGCCCCTCTAGACTTTCCAAATGTTATTGAACGAACCTGATCATAAAAATAGTCACTTCAGGGGGGGGTTTCACACTTGACTTGGAATTTATCTTTTCTCGTGGAAAATACAAATTTTCTTGATCAGACAAAAATTATATTTCAGGGCATGCTCTTTAACTTGAATTATTCATTTTCTGGTTTGTTTGTTAGGTTTAAAATAAACGTTTGTCTAGCAACACCTGACCTTTTTGTTAATGTCAATTAAAAACTATTTTCATCTGTTCTGTTGAAGCAGCTCCTGCCATACTATAAATATTAACCTTTCCAAAGTTCTCTATTTGATAGATGTAGTGAGAATTTGATTACAGTCCGTGAAACACAGAGAGGTGAGCTTTGCTGCTGAAATGAACTTTGTGTGCCTCATTTGGGTGTCATCATCTGTGGATTTATTGTCATAATGAGGTCACAGTGCTGAGTCTGGTAATGCAGTGAGTTCCAAAAGTGGTGGGAAAATGACACATTGTTTTGATATACTGTATCTTTGCCCTTTATGCTCCTTGAGTTTCAGTGTGAAGTTCAAAGGATACAGTGACTAAATGATGATTAAAATAACGGACGGTCCGATTGAATTAAAACGTTTTCACTGTTTTATAGTGTATTTTCAAATTCTACAGCATTTTATAGACACTTAAATTATGCAGTGTACAAAGTTATTCATATAGAAAATAATTTAATACCACTTCATGTTTCATTCATTTTGTTCAAGTAGTATGAGCTATAATCTGCTCCAAACCATGCAATACTTTAAAACATAAAAAAAAATAAATGAATTTATTGAAATCACAAAGGGCATCTCCAAAAGCTCCACAATAGCTGCGTGTATTCTTATTAATTTCCCCATAGAGATCTATAGACAAATTTATGGAGAGAAACGCCATTTAAATGCATTCATGCTTATAATAATGCTCTATTGTACAAGCATAATGGCCAGACTTTCTTTTTTTTTTGCAGAGATTTAGTTGTCTGTAGTTACTGGTGTAGGTATATTCTATATACGATTAACAGTGAAGAATATATGTATACCATATACTGTATTTATCCTATAAACATAATCAAATGCCAGAAAATGGCACTAGACAATACTTCCGGCCTATAGCACAGATATATGGGTGTTAAAGTATATTGACAAAATATTGCAGTATAGGAATGCTGGAGATATGTTTGCCATATTTTAGTAACAGTGTCAGCATTACATTTTTCAGTTTGTTAACCAGAGAGGATTGATATGTTTGCTTTTCCACTCTAAAAGTACATACTTATTGTCAAACGTATTTAATAATCACATTTAATGGATCCTTTTGTTGTTTGTTAGAAAATAATAAGGATATCATATCCAGAGCTATGATATATCTTCCTAAAGTAAGTACTTTTGACATTACTACATTTTCATATATGTACACTACAGATACAAAATACATTCACCTGGATGTATGTATATCCTCAAATTTGACTGTCACTCAAACCCATATACCCTGAAAAGTTCTACCAATGCTCAGTGCAAGATAAATGTGTTTGTCTCTGAGTTCTGGCTCCATCATCCACAAGATTTACTATAAAGACAGGTGCCTGTGGTGTTAGTGGGTGGCTGTGTGAGATGTATGTGTGTTTTTGAGACAAAAAACGGGAGAGAGAGAAAGAGAGAGACTGTGTGTGTGTGTGTGTGTGTTTGTGCATGCGTGTGTGTGTGTGTGTGCGCGTGCGCACGTGTGTCTCTGTGTATTCCTAAAGCCACATCTCATACAATGAACCTTGGCTATGAAATATAAACATTATCAGTAACTCCAGCCTTGCTGCAAAGTCACCAATGCACAACACAATGTATGTGAGCGTGTGTTTCTGTGTGTGTGTGTTAGACAGGTCCTCCATCAGGGAGCCAACGAAGCTCTACCAACAAGTCACTCACCTCTTTCACTCCTCACATTCTCCCTCTCCCTCTCCTCCCTTCTCTCTCTGTCTGTCTCTCTATTGGTGTCATTTTTCCTCATTAGCTGTCTCTGTGTCCCCCATTCTCTCTTTCCCTTCTTTCTAAAATCACAACATTTTCTCTGTCAGTTGCTCTCTAATGCACTGTTGTTTGGTTTATCTGCGTCTCTCTCTCTCTCTCTCTATTTCCTGTATTAGACTTCTCTTGCGTTGCCTTTCAACTGACCAGTACTGCTTCTGTCTCTTTCTTTCTCTTGTTTCATCTCTCTCTGTCTCTCTCTCTCTCTCTCTCTCTCTCAATTCAATTAATTTCAGTTCAGTTTGCTTTATTGGCATGAATGTCCGGTAATAATTCTGTTAAAACAATAATAATATTTAGGAAAAAAAAAAAAGTGAAAAGACACAAACTGTGTAAGAGTGGGTTGAAGTTTAGTGTCTGCGTTGATGTTGGTGTAGGGATGTGTGTGTGTGTGTGTGTGTGTGTGTGTGTGTGTGTGTGTGTGTGTGTGTCTGTGTTTCGTCTGCCAAACACTCCACCTCTTTCATTCAATCTCATAAATGTGTGTGTACACGCACTCACATGACTAATTTATAGTCCAGCTCTATCACACTGACCAGAACACATTCCCTGGCTACTGCATGAGGTTTTAATTAAAGATACAGCTGCAGTTATTAAAAACACTCAATCTTTTATGCATTTCCCCGTATTTTAGATCCAGGAAGAGCATGCTAGCATGCTGATCTGTGCCTCAGTTTACTGAATGTGTTAGACATTTTATCATCAGCATCTGCATTACGTTGATGTGCTTGAGGACTTAAGACGAAGCATTGCACGTCCTTGTTGATTCCAGGTTTTACAGAGTAGCACAATTCTGTCTTCAAGTTTGGATTGGTAGGGCCTCTGGGAGTTTTAGACCCCACTCCATGGGTGGAAGGGCAGGAATGAAGTGTGTTAGGTCAATGTCTTTCTGACATCACTATTTCTAAAGGCCAATGAGTCTCTCCAGTAAAGAACTGGAACCCAGAGAGGATCCTCACAGACAGCTTTTCCAACCACTGGCTTTTTTTATTGTCCCACAGCACTGCCAAAACGCAATCAATAGGACTTTAGGAAAACTGGGTGCAATAGTGCAAACGTTTTACTGTCCCACAATCAATAGGAACTGTAAAAAACAGTGCCATGAGTAAATATTGGCGATTTCACACACACACACACACACACACACACACACGAAAAGTGCCCCAGGACACAGGATACAACAGGGTCATTGGGAGTAGGCTTAGATTACCTTGCTAAACCACCACAGGTCTCTGATGCAACTGCGATTGATTAATTGGAGTGAATGAATTAACAAACCCTTTAAGTAATGAATCAATTAAGCAATTGATTATTGTGCATTACACTTATGGATTGCTGCTGATACTGACCATTAAAGATAAATTAAATCGGTTTACAGCACATTACATGCGGAGGAATGCTCTGCTTACCTATGTGTAACCATTGCTGGGAGGGATTTGACATTGCTGAGGATTTGCCAAGTAAAACGTGGTGATTGCGACAATGCTTCTGAATGCTAAAGGAGTATTACTGCAGCATTAAATACACGCATATTATCTTTACGTCACTTAAGCCTAAAGCTGTGCTTCAGGCCTAAATTCTTTAAAATCCCTCCTTTCTGCAGGTTAATAATAGATGCTTAAAAAGGAAGACATGCTTAATGACTACACCTCTGCTGCTGTATCTCTGTGTCATATTCAAGTCAGAGCTCATGCTGCAGTTCACTCTGGCATTGACTGTAATTATACAATCTACATCTTTTAGATGCAAGTGATGCTTGGCAAACAACTATGGCTTTTAACGACTGCTCTTGAAGTGTATTCGGGCATTCTGCATCTTTAGCACAAACACAATTAATACTCTGATGGAAAAATGAAACACAACATTCACAGATGGCATGATAAAATTGACTGGACTGAAATCTCTGCAATAAGAAAAAAAGTGGAAAACAAAATAGTACAGCATAAAGAGGAAAAACACTGACAACTGTCAGCACAAACAACAGTTGTGTAGCAGTCCTTCAGTATCTTACATAACCACCCACTGTTTGACAACTCTGGTGCAGAAAGCCAAGCGTCCTAGGAATGTACTGTTGTAGAACTAGTCCCATTCCTGTGAAAAGGCATGATGAATCAAATGATTATTGGCAGGCAATGGGGTCACATCTTGAAGGCTGTGATTGAGTGTATACCGTATTTGAGGCATTGTAGAGTGCAGTGACCTGAGCTTTGAGTTAAGGGCTTTGTAAAGGTGACCTGATAAGGCATTGTTCCACAAGGACCTCTTAAAGCCAAGTCCACCTGACAACCTCTCAGGTGACTGGCAAGTTACAGTGTCTCCCTGCACAAGCTGCATCGCCGATCACAAGAGCTAAGGCTGACAACATTCTGCCAAGGCATACAACTTATAGACTGTAGAATTTTCTTTCCATGAAATGATGGATTCATTTTCCCTCTGTTTTCTGATGGCAAACAGCTCAGGCTGAACAAGAAATAGTGAAAGACAGAAGCTACTTGGGAGTGCAGAAACAAGGTGCCTTCCTTCCTAAACTCATGTCTACAGACGTGACGGGGCTTCCCTTTCTCCACGGGCCACGTACGTGCATGACACCAGGCGTTTGACACTGCTTGACCCAAATCTGCCCGAGGCTTCTTCAAGCAGAGCTGCCACGCCACCGAATGCCATTCTGATCTGTATCTTCTTTTTAAAGAGGATCCCCTGGACTGGGCTTCTGTCTGTGGTAAATGAGAACCACGTTTGGTTGCCTGATGTCAGGCGCGGTGTATGAATACACATATCTCACTGTCACTTTGACCCATTACGGCTCACCCTGTCGTTTTACCTGAGGATCAATAACTGCAGTAGTCAGGCAGACTGGTGGCCTCTTTTGGGGGAGGTATAGGATGTTGAGAGGCCACTGGGGAGTGCAGACACAAGGCTTTATGAATGAATAAAAAAGAATATGTGACAGTACTCCAATTCAACTTGTCATTGCCACAGAGACAGTTTAGACAATATGTCTCTTTTTGACGTATGAAACAGCGGCGTTGTCTACTAGCAAAATGGGTACAGTTAAAAAGGAGTTTAGTAGAAGGATTTATCAGGGATTCAGGGAAGTGCTGTCTTACTTGAAATCTACTTTAAGTCCAATTGCATCTTCTGTCCTTTCAAAATTGATTTATCAGATACTTATGAAGGTGCTTATTCCAAAACAACTATGCCAAAGCACTAAAATTGATTTTGTGACACAAAATGTTCATTGGTCATACACCAACTCATAATCTACAGCACTTAAGAAGATCATTTTCAACAAATAATGTTCTTAATTGTGAGAGAAATCTTCTGAAATTTTGAGAATTTAACAATAAATCTCTGAATCATTCCTGATGCATAATTTCACATAACTCGACAATTTTATTGCTGTAATAAGAGAGAACTACAGGCCACTAAGGTTTTAAAGAAGCTGCTCTTCATAACTTTTATTGTAACCCACAGGGGGCCTCAATTTCATGCTACAATATTACATTTTCGAATAGTAATATATGGTTATCTCATTTTTGGGGATGAAACTCTTCATTATTTTACCTTATCCTGTGCAGGGGGAAAAACCAAACTATTGCCTTGGATTCACCAGTGAATTCCCACACCAAGACCTCGTCCACGAACCTGTCAGACTCTGTATCGCCATGTGACAAATATCTCAGCCAATGACGAGCAAATGGGATTTGCTCCATTGCCTGAATTATTGAAGTGGACAGTGTGAGAAATTTATGGCGCAAAACTCATCCACATTCCCTATGCATAATGTTTTAATAAGTTTCCATTCCCAATCCACCCCTCTCCGCATCGTCATTCCTCATTGTGCGAGATCCCGTGTCACATTATGCAAGAGGGCTGACACAATGAGGTGCACGCCTCCCCAAAATACACCGGACCGTTCGGCTATCTAACTGGCAGAGGGGTGACATTTTGTTTCTTCGTAAGTATTCCCATTACCAAAATCACCATCCGAGATCTCTAGCTAGCTAGCGAGCACTGCCGCCTTTACTGGTATTATAATATGGATATGTGCTGTTGACAGGCTAACTTCGGGACACATACCACCTGCATACACATCTGCACCAACAGCAATAGCAACACACACAAACACACCACCATGCATGTAAACACAGAAAGAGACAATCAACCTGCAGCATGATAGAGAGGCCACTAAAAATACATTTTTCTTGTTGCTTTTGTTGTTCACATTGGAGAGGGTTGTGTTGCACAAAAGCCTGGTGTTATTATGAAAGAATATGTGAGACAAGATTAAAAAGGGTCTGTTCTTTTTAAGGCCCCTTGTTAATGCCTTTCATTATCCTCATCCCCAAAAGACTGTCACTAATGCAGTCCTTTCAATTCATTTTATCAGTTTGTATTATTAGGCCTTACAGCTGGCTTTGACCTTGGACATTTTTAAAGTGAAGATATTCTCAACCCTCTTTTGTGCGCCTCTCTCCCTCCATCTCTCCCTCATAGATTTCAATTGGGACCTTATAAACCATAATGAACTTAAATTGCATCTTCTTGCCACCGGACAACCAGCCGGGGGGGGGGGGGGGGGGGGGGGGGGGGGGG
>JAVQJD010066280.1:0-19981 GCA_036023655.1 Nannoperca australis | reverse complement strand
ACGGCGGGGGACCAGGCTCTGAAACCAGAGCGCAAAGGCGTCGCTGGGCGCTGTGCGGGTTTTAGCAGCGGTGCTGGCGTGGCTATGCTGGCAGCGTCTGGCTGTTCTCTCTCTCGTCTCTCTTCTCCGTTTCGTCTCTTGTCTTTGTCTTTCTCCTCTTCTCTCTCCGTTCTCTCTTTCTCTCTTCCTCCTCTCTCTCTCTCCGCCGCTTCCTTAAACGGGCATGTCTGTCGTCACCTGATTTGCTTCGGCCAATCCCAAGCGGCCTGTGCGCTTCAAAGTTCCAGTGTTCGCCTCCAGTTTTGACTTTTGGAACAGCCAAAATGCTGTTCCCTACAACTGCATCTGTGTTATGTGTCTATGTTGTTGTATTGAAAAACACACCCCATTCTGTATTGCTGAAGAAGTGACAAATATAAAGCTGATTGGTTGGACACCACTCAGTGGTCAGTGTCATCAGTCTGTCCAGTTGGAGTTTCTACCTACAGGCAGAGAGAAGTAGAACAAAGATGTAATCTGATTAGCTGAAGGGGGAGCGACGCAGGGCCTTGTATCTGTGTTGTTTTCTATCAGGTTGTATGATGGGGACAGAGTATCTTCTGTCTATAGGTTCAGTGTGCATTCTACTCTCTCCACCACAGGTTTTTCTTGGACATAGCATCTGACTCTCCGCCCAGCGACTCAGTCAACCACAGTCTGTCCTTCATCAGTGACGGCAATGTGCTGGCCCTCCACCGCCTGCTGTGGAACAACCAGGAGAGGATTGGCCAGTACCTCTCCAGTAACAGGTCAGGTCATAGATTATTTGATGAAGCATAACACTAGTTTGTTCTGCTCTATGATCTCAATAATGAACTAAATATTTATCACAAATCATTTTTATGATTTGTTATGTTTTTTACAGAGACCACAAGGCAGTAGGCAGACGACCTTTTGACAAGATGGCAACTCTACTGGCCTACCTAGGACCTCCTGAGCACAAACCTGTGGCTGACACTCACTGGTCCAGTCTTAACCTGACCAGCTCCAAGTTTGAGGAGTTCATGACCAGGTAGGATTCCTACCAGCCCATGTTAATTTGCTACAGCTGTTACTGTCCTCTAAAATTTGCTTGCTGAGTTGGTTTGTTTCCTCTTTTGTTTCGCAGTCACCATGACTTGATGTGGAAGTTAATGTCAACGTGTCATAAAATAATTTATACATAGATGGTTCCTTCCAGTCCTTCTTAAAATCTGAAAAGTGATACTGAAGTTTTCTGTCTATTTTATGCTAAATGGGTATCTACAACTGAAAACTAAATATATAACCATTTGTTAGCATTCAAAAACTATACAGTTTGTGACATTCTGTGAATTTGGCTTGTGTTTCATGGTTTCACGGTCATTTGATCACTGGGTACAACACTGCTCCTAAATACCAATTTTTTCTTACTCTAAATTGGTGGAATTAGTCAAATCCTGTCCCCACTGGGATTAAAAACATAATCTAATAATATAACAATATAATATAAGCTTACTCTAATAAAACCTAACCTGTGATACAACAGAACAAAATAATAAACCCTGTGAAATAAATGCAGGTGTGACTGTTCCTTAACTTTCTGCTTTGTTCTATAGGCACCAGGTCCATGAAAAGGAGGAGTTCAAAGCCTTAAAGACCCTCAACATCTTCTACCAGGCAGGAACCTCCAAAACTGGCAACCCAGTGTTCTACTACGTGGCTCGCAGGTAGGACCAGGGCATCCATCTTACTTCTCTGTCAGCTTCCAACATGTAGTCTTTATTGTCTGGTTATTGCACCAGGCAACAACCAGACAATAAAGTCTAGGTGTCTTGTTTTGTTTTAGCGCTTGATCATATTTATGCATCCTTCTGGACCACAAAAGATAAGCATACTGATGAGAATGGTTGGCACTTATGTGAAGTATTTTCTCGCTCTTTATTCTACATCACTGGGCTTCCTCCTTCGCTCCAATCATAATTACTATGGCGACTAGAGGTCGGTGTACATACAAATGTATATATGGATAGTAATACGTTTCTGCACATACCACCTATACAGACATATTTTTGGGGAGGACAGTCTCACGTATTACATACAGTTAAATTGCTGTTTAGAGGTGCAAGAGGACTCACGTTTATGAAGTAGTTATAACCCAGAACTCTGAAAGGCTTTTCTTCCTCAAGACTTCAGCAAGGCCAGTTTAGAATTTAGTGTTTGTTTCTGCATTCCCAATACAAGTGTAAAAGCTGTAAATGCAATATATTATGTACATACAGCATTAGTACAATGTCTTTAAAGTTTGGAAAAGTCTTTTCCCAGACTTTCCCCAGTTTTTTGTATTTGATGTGTCTGAGGCGTCCTCCTTTCTACTTGGTCCAGAACTGGTTGCCAAATGTTGTAAAAGTTGAGGGCACAGCCTTTTGTAGCATATTGAATCTTCTTTAGGGTCAGATGGTGCATGAATTTGAGAATAGATTGCCAAAAATCAGTTAATCAGTATACAGTAGCTGGTGTTAATTTGGCCAGTCTGGCTTGTCATTGGGAACAATTGTCTGTATCTGTCTGGTCCAGGGGATTTCCCATTTTGCATTGACCTAGTTGCAGTTTTTCTGTAGGCCCTCAACATTTCTCTGGAGTTTGCGCACAGTGTTCTGTAGAGATGTTTTATCGTCCAAGCAAGCGGAGAGGCCGCTTTCCATATCCGACACTATTGTTTTAATTGTTGGTTAAAAAATATGTGATTTCCATTTTAACCGCTTGTAATTCCGTCTTAACCACGCCAAATTCAACTGCCAATGTATTCTTCAGCTCTGTCTGGAAAAGCAATTTCCATCTCGAGTCACAACAGTAGCTCAGCTTGTAGCTTGGACATGTAGCTAAGTGTGTCTTGTGTGTCTAAGTGTGTGTTTACTTTGCTAGCAGTGGCCTTCCCTGTGTTCTTGTATTTACATAGGTTATTTGCCATTGAAAAATGGAAAATTAAAATGGAAATTAGTTAGAGAGTTGTAATGGTACTACTGTAATGGTAATGTATCTTATTGTTGGTGTACGGCGCCAAAAAAGAGAAATAAATCAAATTATCTGCAGAGCTTACCTAACAAACCTACTCCGTCATCTGCTCGCAAAGCGCCTCCCTGGAAAAGGTTTCATTTTCACCGTTATATTTTCAAGGTGACGAATATGCTTAAATGTGAGTATATTCCTTGAAAAATGCTCAGCTTTCAAAATAATCTGGTGTTTCATCTACACAATCATCCATGACTATAAACCTTTTCATATTTGAAATAAAACATTCACATCATCATATTTGATTGTGGTCTCCTGGCATTTATATTAACATTTTAGTCACACCCTTTTGGTTTAGGTAAAGTGCTTGAATTTTTGCGTGTAATGAGCTAAAATACAACAGTAATAAATATGGTTGTGTTCTTGTATTAGTTTACATTGTAGTGTAAGATGTTTCTAATATATTTTGCTGCTCCCTCTATGACAAAATATAAAAAACAATCCTTTCAGTATAATTTAGTCTAATACAATACCACCAATGCAGTTATAGAATTGAGTCAAACAACGTACAGCTACATTTGTAAGCTGAAAATTTAATTCTTAACTTTGGAAATAGTAACAATTCCAACTCGGTGTCAACTCAGGTGCTTTTTCTAGACTTTTCAACTACAGATGTCCCGATCAAGTCTTTTGGCCCCATCCTGATCCAAGTCCTTTTAATATTGAGTATCTGCCCCATACCTAGTCCAATCTGATACTCAACTAAATGTTGATTAAATATATATCTGACATATGAACTGTAGCTACTAAATATGACCACCCTATTTAGCATGAGCTACTTGATCCAAATCCTGGAGGTCTTGTTTCATAAATATAAAGTTTGTAAGCTTAAATTATTGATCTGATATGAACAAACTTGAACTGGAAAACATGACTTCTTAAACTGAAATGACGCGATCAGCTAGATGATTTAACTAGAAGACGTATCACACTGTTGGAGTCAATGGAACGACAGAAACACAGTCCACTGATTGTACAATTACAGACTGGAACTTCTTCCCTCACAAATGATCTTGGCGTGAGTACAGACACACAAATCAGTTTTATTTTGGTCTGTTTCCAAGTTGTTCAGAGTTAACATTAATTAGTGTCAGCTGATTTGACTTCATTTTGTCTTTTAACTGATGAAAGGCTAAAGGCACATTGCAGGTGAAATATTTTATGCTGCTACATGAATGCTTTGTAAACTGAGCTTTGCTAATTAGAGAGAGAGAAGGAAGATCACAAACTCACTGTTGCAACCAAATACGTTTTCACATCCCCACTATAATTTTCTCTGGCATATGCAACAAAATGTTTCCACTTTAGGCTGTCGCACAGGAGAGAATACCAAACCAACAGCAATCTTGCGTATTTCTCCATACGTTCCCATTCGCCTGCAAGTCTGCCTTTAAAAATATTTGCTCTCCTAGCTGTAGTGCTTCCTTGTTAGACATGTTTTATTGAAGAGAGCAAAGGGAAAGAAAATAGAGATGAAAGTGTGAAAGCACAGGAGTACAGTAAAATAAGAATGTTGAGGGGAGGTGCTTTGTTTTAGCAGACAAAGATCCAGATTTTTGCCCAGATCGACCCAATACCTATCCATCTCTAGTTGTCATCGAGATGCATCTGTTAATGTCAATAGAAGCATGTCAACAAAATATCAGCTGTCATGTAGAAGTGAAAAACCTGCTAAGTGGACCTTGAGTTGGGATTTTTATTGTCAAGGTAATTTGGGAGTTTTAACAAAAAAATCCCATCACATGACATGTCTTTTTTTTTTTTTTTTTAGGTCACTCAGTGTATTTTCACACTTCTCTTATGTTAGTAGGGTTGTCTTAAAATAGTCTTCAGCAGATCTGGCCAACTTTGTTGTGTGCCCAGAAGGGCTATGATAAACGCCATAAAAGCCATGTGGTTTGGCTAATTTAACATGGTACTTTGTACTACATATTTTGCATTTGCTGATAGAGAACATCTTTACCAGGAGTTCTGATCCTATTTCTTTCGACCATTTTGGATCTTGGAAAATATTTGAAAAATATTTCATTAAATTGTAGATTAGACAAAATTCATATTTTTTGGTTAGCATTTGGTCCATTTTTATTTAGTCTTGTGAAAGGCTAAGAAGTTGGCTCAAGCAGGAAGCTAGCTCTTTATCACAATTTTCTCAGTTAGGGTAAGGAAATACTAAATATATTGCCAGCCCACTTAAATGGACTGTTTAACCCTTGTGCTACCCTGTGGAGAAGACACTGGGTCAATACAATGGGCCACTGGGTCATTATGACCCAGCAAGGTAGCACAAGGGTTAATGGCCTTACAGTAAAAAAATAAAAAAGCAGCACACGACATTATGATTAAGAAACACAGTGATAGCTTACTAAATATGACTCAAAATGAAATAATGTGATGTAATAAGTCTTTGACAGGTATACAAAACAGTTCTTGCCTTTGCTGAAATTTTGATGGGCCACCTTAGGCCTGTGTCTTTTCTGGGGGTTTTCTGGCAGAACTCTGGAATGAGGCGATTGTGAAAAACACTCCACAAGGATTTTGTTTCAATGACAAAAATATCTTAATGCAATCTTAAGGGTGCACTCACCAGCAACATTCAGTGTCCGGCCGATCTTCTCCCACAAATGGGCTTTTCTGTCTCTGCTTGACCTATCATAAAGCTCAGGATAGACACACACAGCCAGAACAAGTTTCTCCTCCATTTTCTTGGTTACCAGGATGAGGAGGCCCATCTAAAATATGACTGGTTGGCTGAAAATAATCACTGGTGACAACACCAACACCTTTATGAAAAGATTTTAAAACTAAAAGCATGCAGCACTGAAAAAGCTACGTTGACACAGACCCGTAGTGTTTTTTTAACATGATTATTAGTTTTTTGTGCTTTGATTTTTCTTCTTTACATTTCTTATGTTGCATACTATATTACATCATGGGGATTCATTGCATTATAATGTTGTAATTCATAGAATTTCTGTTATTTTTTATTAAATAGACAGACAGGAAAACATATAACTATTATTTGAATTCCTATTTTTTCTCTTTAATTCTTTCATTTAACTAGCCCTTTTTTTTAATAACTTTTTCTCCTATTAGGCAGTAACAGTAGCAACCGTTTTAAAAGGGAAATGAAAATGGAGGTGTTAAGTGGAGTTTCTTGGTCATACATTGACTTCAAACTATTCCGGTAAGTAGTGTATTCTCTATCCTGTCAAGGTAATGAAGATGAAGGTGTTGAATGCTGTCGTCAAGGCTAAAATAGTCAAGGTGACAGTTTGAGTTTCGACCAGGAGTCCGTGACATTTATTCCGTGAGTTAGCTACTTTTGGCTTCTTCGTAGAAGACGGGCCTGCTGTTGTGCTTGTGTGTGTGGAGAAACTGTCAAAACTTGTGGAAGACGTCCAGACAAACACCATGCGGTCCCCAGATTCATTCACCCCCCTTTTGTCCTGATATATTCCTGTCTCAAAAAGTGCAGATTTCACTCGGTAACTAGATGTGACCTCTGCAGTCCTTGCAGGCGATTGATCATAATGCTTTTCACCTCTGCTATTCACCCAGAGTGGTGGCTTTGTGAACAGTGCAGATTGCCACTCCCTCCCTGGTGTTGCCAGATGGGTTTGCCCACAGATGGGTCTTGTATAACAGGGGCAACCTAAGATGGTCGCACGGGTCTGCTCAGCCCATCTTAAGAGCCTCGTTATGTTTTCTTCTTCTTCACAAGCCCAGGGGTTATCCCCAAGAGTCATCAGCTCCAGCCCCGTCAGCTTATCAAAGATTCCTTCAGACAACCAACAGAAGCGATTAGCATGCAAAAAGAACTGAGCCAGCTTTGGCAGCAGATCCAATGATCGAGGCAGGATCTGCGCCAGATAGTTATGTGACAAATCAATGCTCTCCAAGTTGTGTGGCATATTTGTGGGCACAGTCCAAAACCTGTTGTGACTGAGGTTGAGAGCTTGGAGACTTGGCAGTGTGTTGTTGATGAAAACCACTCTCTCCAGCTCATTGTCCGACAGATCAAGTACTTTCAGGTTCCAGTGGTAAGCCGTGTCGTTTTTGTCCAGCAAGCGTAGATGGTTCCCTGCAGCTCGGATGTCCCACAGAGATCGTGGCAAGGCAGAGGGCAGGCTCTCCAGACGGTTGTAGGACAGGTCCAGGGTTCGCAGGTGCACATAGTGGCTGAGCTGGCTGGTCAGACCCTGCAAGCTATCAGAAGAGTGTAATATAAAAAAAAACACATATGTAAAGTCAACAAGTTTTCTTTTATTCTGACACTGTTGATGTTTGGTTTAGAGAGCTCCTACTGAGGAAATTACATTTTAAAAATAATTTTATTACAACCCAAATTATAGAAGCAGGTAAACTGTAAATTTAGCTTTTTCTGAACAAAACTGAGAACTACAGGATAATTGGAAATGTTAAAATGTAGTGTAAACTGTATAGAAGTGTTATAGTTATGACCAGTTATTATTACTAATGAGTTCAACTTTTCTTTTTTAAGATGCATAGTTAATTCTTTCAAATATTCCATAGATGCAATTGAAGTGCTTCCCCATTATAGAACAGTTTGTTATCCTGACACTTTACATTGCAAGTGTGAATCTATTTTATCTGGGAAAGTATTCAGTCAGAGCTTGCATTCTGTGACCTTTAGAGCACCACATTATTATTGGAGTCAGTGTAGCTAGCTAGCATTCAGTCATTAGGTAGTATTGATCAAAAATAAATAGAAAGTACTACATGTAAAAGTCCCTGAAGATTTTATTGGTAGGGAAGGAAGTTCAGCTTTTTTACCTTACGATTTACCATCCACACACTGGCCAAATATCTCTTATTTCTAACCCTAATGCCAACCTCTAAAAAACCTTCTGTTACCTCGTACATGCACAGAAATCCAGTAATTGCATTGCAGAGCTCCAGCTGCTTACCTATTAAAAGAAAGGTTGAGAAAGCGAATGTTGTGCTGAAGGCCAGGTGGAAGCTTGGTTAGGCCTCGTGAGGAGCAATCCACCACTCGGTGACCCCGGCTGCAGGAGCACACAGGGGGGCAGATGGAGAGCACCCATCCTCCCAGCAACCCACACAGCAGCAGGAGAAGCAGACAAAGCAGAGAAGCAGAGCAGGCAGGCATGGTCAGGGCTCTAGAGAATGAGAGAGAAGAGAAGTGTTAAATAGAAGGTTTGGCATCTTGAGTTGGTTGTAGGTAATAATATAATAATTAATAATTCAGGACCGAGAGAGATGTCTTTTATTAGTCATGTGTGAATCACAACACACGTGTAAGAAGGAGATAAACACAAACACATGCAAATTGTGTCCCACGATGAAATTGCTCCTCTGCATTTAACCCATCCAGTCGTCCTTCCTCCAGGGACAGCAGTGGTCAGCCCTCCATGCAGTGACCGGGGACCAAGTACTTATGTCCTGCCATGTCTTGGTCAAGGACAGGGCAAGCGAACAAATCTGTTAATCTTGCATGTTTATTTTCTCCATGGGGTGAAGTGGAGGAAACCCCTGATGAGCATGGGGAGAACATACACACTCCACACAGAAAGGCCCCTGAGCCTCCAACAAGGATCAAACCCAGGACCTTCTCGCTGTGAAGCCACCATGCCATTCTTAGTGTAGAGTCCCATTACTATTTTGTGAAAATTGTATATCTTAAATGTATCCCATTGTTTGTCAGGGCTCCCGATGTGCCTCTGGTGTGCTGGGTTTAAATTTGTTTTAGTCAACTAGTTAGTATTCTCCATCTCTCTCATTGCCAACCCTGCTCAAACATAGGGAAATGCATAGTATTCAAGTTTAAAGTGTATTCTTACATGACTTCAGACATACTATTGTTTGTTCATAGCACAGTGTCCATGCCAGTTTAACTTACAGTTTAAAGTTACACAAAGTACAAACTAGGATTGAATGCTAGACTATTTCCATGCAGCATTGTGTAAGAATGTATTGCTTTCCTGTAATGCATTCTTTTGTCAGATTGTTGGCTCACAACTTTAGGTTTGGCAGTTGTGGTCGGTCCACCACTTTGGTCCAGACTGAAATATCTCAATGGCTGTTATCCAATAGTGGATAATAAAAAAAAAAAATGTTGTACAGACATTCATGGTACTCATATAATGAATCTTGATTACTTTTCATCTAGTACCATTATAAGGTCAAAGTTTTCAATTATAATATGAAATATCTCAGTATGTACTTCATGGATTGGCACAAAATCGAATTAGATAGACATTCATAATACTTAAGTTTGTTTAAATACCTGAAAAATCAAAGACATTCCATATTATTTTCAGTTGTACTTTGCGTTTAGTGCTAATTAGATGTTAAAATGTTGATATTGATGACAGTAAACATTACCTGCTAAATTGAAGCATGTTAACATTGTCATTGTGAGAATGTTAAAATGCTGATTTTAGCATTTAGCTCCAAGAGCTGCTGTGCCTAAGTACAGCCTTGCTAGACTCAGTCTTAGCAGTTGTATCCAGTGATGTGGAGTTGTTTTAGACTGTCAGAAATAAAAAATGTGTTGCTTTTCTAAAATGTGAATTGAACATGTTGCTAGTTGCCTGGTTGGCTGGCTCAAGATTGTCTTTTTATTTATTTAATTGATTTTTTTTTTTTTACATTTTGTCTTCTGCACTGTTTTTGTTTAAAATTAGGTTACTATTTTTCATGAGCTTTTCTTTGGGAATCCTCAATTGTGCTCTGAAAATGAACCTTTTCATCATTATCATCATTATACATCGCACACACGTTGGACAGATTAAGTTCTGGATGTGCTTGCATTGTAACTAAGAACCGGAGTTCTCACCAAACTTCAACTTGCAATCTCAATAATTTGTTTGACACTTCCAAAACTGAGGCTGCAATCCTGCAGTAGCTGAACTATAATGTGAGTTTTGAGATGTCATCACCATGTAATACCACTGATACTGTGTATTATTGAATAAACAGTTTGAGAACAATTAGCCTTTGATGCATGTGAACTGCAGCAGTAATGGAGAGCAGTCTGATTATTTTGAATGTCAACAAATCACTTCAAGCCCAGGCTGTCCATTTGACTTTCTTATTAGCACAAGTCCTGATCTAAAGTGGGACAGAGAGCTTAGCTTTCTGCTCCTGAAGCATTTTTAGAAGCGTGTTAGTCATCCTGAGTGCCAACCGCCTTGAAGCTCTGCCAGAGGGACTTTAGCTCAGAGTGCTGCAGTGACACTCAGTTCATTCAGGATAATACACTCACTATGTGTCTGCAACTGCAGATGTTCTGAGCTTAAGACTAAAGGTCCACGTGTGTTTTCAAAGACAGGACTGGGATGTGGTAAAACCCTCGAAATGTGTTCCAGAAATTTCCTCACACACAAGTGTTGTTCACTTGAGCTTAACAGTTGATGCTCTGCCGTGACTGTACCTTACATCATTAATCCCTCTTTGTGTTTGTTTTAATGCTGTAATATTATTTTTGTCAATGCCTCCATGGAATACTAAAAGGAAACATCTGCATAGTGATAGAGCAGAGAGTAGTTCCTCATGAGCCAGCACAACATTGCACTGTAGTTTACTGCATTAACAGGATTCAGAGTTCCGTTTATATAGGTTGTACGTTTTTCCTTATCTTTCCATTTCCAATCACTCACCTCATCCTTTCTAATGCTGCTCTGTCATCTCTCCCTTTCACCGGATGTGGTCTCCTCCTCCAGTTCCAGCTGTTTTGTTTTTCCTTTGTGCTTTATTGGTTCTTTGCTGGTTGAAGGTAGTAGTCTCAGCTTATTTTTTTTGGTTGTTGTGGCGTGGCTCTAAATGGCCCCCATCTTAATCGCCGCTCTGCAGGCTCTCGATGCAGCTAGAGGTCTGGGTTAGGAGAAGAAGAGATGCGTAGAGGGGAGGGAGAGAGAGCGTTGCAGCAGCCCCCTCTGCTGCTGATGAGGCAAGCAAGACCTGTGTGTGTGTGTGTGTGTGTGTGTGTGTGTGTGTGTGTCTTTGCGCTGAGAGCAGCATGCTTGACAGCAGCAGCAAAATTATCAGCTCATTCTGCGGGTCCCCTCAGATTTATGGAGCTTTATAGTGAGTTTCAGCTCATTTTTCTGCCACTTTCATAGTGTTTTCCGCTGCAGAAGGCAGCTGTTTTCAGTGAAAAAGCTGTAAAAAGCCCCTGTACACTACCTGCTCACCTGCAAACAGTTAGATTCTAGCTGGTGAACATAGTGGAGCATTTAGCATCTACAGAGCCAGATATTTTGAGTGATCATCAGGATTTGTTTTTTTTGATTGACAACATTGAAGAGTCATTGTTAACTAAGTGCTGGAGACTTCCTGAATGTCATCACAATTATTGTAGGCCACTATATAACTAAACATTGAAAGGAAATTGAGGGAACACTTGTATCTAATATGCATTATATTGTAATGACAATGCACTGTAGTAGGTGTATATAACATATATTGTTTGAAATATATGTTATTGCATTTGACATTACATTTTCACTATCATAGAACAACCAAGGCTTGCTGTCCTGTACTGTCTGACAGTAGCACATAATTTTACCAGTTGTAAAATTATTTGGTATTACATTTTTAATGCAACATTTAAAACCACAACCACTCAGACATGTCACAAAAACCCAATTTCACTGGTCTTTTATTTTTTGCTTAACATTCAGAATTATCTTCAGATACAACAAAATATATATATTTTTTTAAAACAAACAATTATACATTTACATAAATTTTAACAAAGGCATCATGATCAGAATTATTACTTACCAACAACTACAGTAAATACTCTTAAATAATCTTCCCATGACTCATAGTCTAGGAATGGCACATTATGAACCATACTGGACAGAGAGGTGATATGAAACCTACCCATAACCCACTGGAGCACTCATCAGTGCAAATTAAACTACAAAGCACTCAGTGAAATCATACCTTACTGCCTAGGCTACACAAGTAGTTAGTGCAAATTCATTAAAAATGCTTTACAAGTTCCTGAATGCCTACATGCATCCAAATACACACCAAAAACATATTCACATTCCTTTGTCCATGGCCGAATTTCCCACCCAGTTTAATTGAGATCTGTTACTATCTTGCTAAAAAATAAAGGCTAGTAAATGGCCTTTATTTCAAAATAGTCCACATTGAATCCTCCTGTAATAGCTTCGCTCTCCCATACATTTTAAATTTGTGTAGTTCATCTCAGTGTGTTTTGTTGTCTTACAAAGCCTCACAGGAGTAGTCCATTTCTGTTTCCAGCATAAAGACCCTAATAGTAGGCAGTAGGCTGGGAGCTGAAAAGTGCTGAGCCTGGATAAGATTGAGGGTTGACAGTCCAGTAGCCGTTGTTTCTGTTTTATGATGTTCACACTTACGCTGGCACACAAAAGGAGCAAAGCTCTCTTGAAAGCAGACAGTCTGTAATAGATTTTATTATTTTATTTATAGTCTTACTACACAAACCTCCTAAAATGGTGTCAGATATGACTAATTTAATATTGAGAAAGTTGCTTTGCTTGCATTTTTCTGAAAGTTTTGAAAGATATTTTTGTCTTTTATGTATAGCAGTGCTACACCACCAATTACTACACTGGAAACAAAAAGATTATTGATTGAAATGAAGTGTTTTTTAAAGAATTTACTCACACTGCGCCACTTCAGCCACTGCGCAACTAGAAAAAAGTAAGTTCACTTAAGGTTGCCCATTGTCATCACTCAGTGGTGCCAGAGCATTTTCCACAGCTCCAGATAAAGTAGGGGGATTTGCAGGATGATTTTGACAGATGTTTCCAACCATAGGTTGTTCGCTTAGGACACTAAGACGGGTTTCAACAGTCTCTGGAGAGTCTCCTGTGCTTTGCATTTCTGGAACAACTACAGCGATCCCATTGTTTTCTTGTAACTCATTTCCATCTACCTCTCGACCAAATGTACTCCCATGATGTTTATCTCCAAATGTAGTACCTGGTGTCATGTCTTCTAACTCCTCATCTGTTTCTGGGAGCAAGGACAACATTTTGGACAGCCTCTGAGGCAGTAAGCTGGAGAGAGAAATTTGGTTAGATGACCTCAGTGTTACCTGGCCATTGTCATTGTCTGCTCCTCCCTCTAGAAATGGTGATGGACCAGCCCAGTCTCTAGTTGTTAACTGCTGCCTCTGAAGCTTTTGTTTCTTTATGTAGATGACCAGGAATCCTACCATCATTAATACCAGGGCCCCACCTATTAGTCCTGCCACTGCTTTGCTGTGGTATGTTCCCTTTTTAGGATCTTGACTTTTCTTTGCCTTGGTGATGTGGATAAATGGTGTCTTTGTCATGGCCATTGACGTTTTGTATAAACGTTTGGACTGCGTAGCATCACCACCAATGACTGGCCATGTACTTGGAGACTTATTTTCAACAGGTTTGGCAGATGTGCTTGTAGTAGAGAAGAGATTTGTAGACTGTGTTGGACGTGTAGATGGATTGGTCATTTTATCACTGGTAAGTTGGGAGGTTGATGTCTTTCCTGTGTCTTGGCTTTGGGTAGACCTGCTTAGCATTGCAGGTACCATTGTAGTTGTTGGGTTTCTGTCTTGACTTGTTACCACCATTGTTGCTGATGTGACTTTAAATTGTACCTCTGTGGTGGACTTCATGCGTACTGTTGAGTTGTTTAATTGAGATGATATGGGATTGGGAGTTGCTGCTGTTAAAATATTTGGTAAAAATGTCTTAGAAGTTGTTGTTGTTTGAATTGTTTGCAGTGAAGGTTCGCTGCTGGGTTTTGTAGTTTTTTCCTCGGTTGGATTTACATCAACTTTGATAGACTGTGTGACATTACAACCTGGGACCTCTGAGAGTGGATTTAATCTGGAAGCCTCCGGTGTTGTCAGCTGGTCGTGAGTGAATTTATTTCCTACCTCCCCTGTCATCACATTAGTGAAGTTGTGATTCTGTCCAGATGTCACTGACCTGCTTGCTGTCAGTGGCAGCAGCCATATGAAAATTAGGCTTACGAAATTGATGGTCATTTTCTTCTGTCCTCTGATGGGTTGCTGTGCCTTTGTAGCTAGAACAGAGGAAGTTATTTTATCAGATATGCACATCATACAAACTGAAGCAATGCCCTCTGATGAGGAAATAGCTGAAGGGAGTTGTGAAATGTGTCCTGGTGTTGCATCATTTCCTTAAAATGCAATTCTAAATAGGCATAGACTACATACGGGTATATTTAAAGCACTAGAGTCAAAGGTTTCATCTAACGTACATTCATCTCAATTTTGGTTACATTCTACAATATTGAAATATCTTAAACTAAAGGAGATTTTCAGTGTAATCAAGAAAGTAAAAGCTTGCTTTGATAAAGATTTTTTGATTTCTTGTTTTTAGCTTTGTCATTATCATTTCTCCATCACAAATCCCTCCAAGGTGATTTACTTGTGATTGTCACCCTTGAGTTGTGGTGGTGAGATTGTTTTAATCCATCAAATATACACAAGTTGTTTGTATTTACATTTGTTATCCGTGGCAGTTATAATAGACTTTTGTGTTGACACTCCCACCCATTTTTTTGCTCATGCATCAATCTAAAGCACTCGAGATATTAGGTGGACCTAAGGCTACAATAATAATTTAAATGATTAAAATGTACTTACCAATGACTACACAGATAACTTCTGTGTTAGCTGTGTCAATTCAGGATGTATTAAAAGTTCAATAGCTGTAGGATCTTGCCATCGTGCAGCGTGATGTGCCTTGAATTAAAGCAGGAACTAAGGGCACAGAGGGCTCCTCTTTGCTGAAATGTTGTCTTATTCTTGCTTAATTTACAGGAAGTGTGACATGTGAAACTAATGACAACCCTATGCAGTCTTAGTCTAAATATAGCAGTTTATGTTTCACACCATTGCATTACTACACTGAAACATGTTTAACAAGACAATTGTACAGAGTTTAACTGAATTAACATCTGTAAAAATCCAGTATGTCCATTAACTTGACTTTAATGATCTCTAAATCAAAAGAATTTACACGTGGCCATGTACAGCACATACTGTTAAGGTCCTTGCAGTCATTAAATCAGTCTGAGCTCTTTATTCTGTTGGGTCATCCTCCATGGTGACCAGAGCAATGGATGCACATGTTCAGGATCTATGGAGCTGCTATTTCAGGCATTTGAACATGCACGTAACTTACTTTTATAATGTGCTCAGTGACTAAACCCTACACAAATCAAACACATGCCATTAAGTCTTCCTCTCCTTTTCATGTCAACCAAGCTATCGAGTTGTCAGCTTTTAAGTCTGCAGATCCCACTAGTGGAGGCAGGAGAACCAAAAATGCTGCTGTGCCCCACGAGGGCGACGTTGCTCTTTGTTTGCAACAAGGATTATGAGTGAGGCCCATCTAAACCAAGACAATGTGTCACTGCATTTTGGATGTGTTTTTGCACATACATATGATTTTTCATAAGAAACTTTCTATTTTCTCAGCACTGAACCTGTCTAGGTAAATGCACTTTGAGATCACACAAAAATAAGCTTACACATCTTAAACCAAACAAGCTGTTAAGAAATTCTTTAGCATGTGATATGACTAGATCTGCTCATAGTGAGACAGTATTAAGGTTATACTTTTGTGTCTGCTCAAGAGCCTGCAAGTTTTAGTTCATGCAGTGAAAGATGAACCTCAATCTAAATATTTTTAATTGATTCTTTACAAATGCAACCCCCCAAATCTCTGTTACTACTGGTGTTTTCACATTAGTTTATTTTTGCTTACCACACCTTTATTACCTTAGTATATACCATCTGACTAATCATGTCTTACAATTATACTATGCTCCCCCTAAAGAAACCAATATAAATGTAGGGATAGTGATTTGAATTGTGTAATTGTGAATATAGATTTGAAGCACAAGACACGGATGCAATGCAAAAATCAATTTATTAAAACTTTAACAGGCTCTTTTCAATGTACACGAGTTATAAAAGAACGGTGGTATTAGAAAGTCTGCAGTACAGGTAAGCGATCATAGACAGCTAAAGCAAAGTTGAACAGAGATTTATTAATGCAACAAGGATTGTTAAGACATTGCACCCAACTTTTTCACTATAATTTCTGTATGGATTTGGTAGCACATGGGGTCCGTGGTATGAAATCTAGACAAAAATCTTTATTATTTTGTGTAAAAAATATGTAGCATGTCAGATGTTTAAAAGTTATATACAACTAATTCTCCTGAAACATTTTATGAAAAATGTACACATTACTCTTAACCAAAGTTGTACAGTCAGCAGCACTATTCTTATCATAAAAAACAAATAGTCATTATTTCAACTAAAATATTTTTTATTCTAAATGGACTATTTATGTACTTTTGTTAAATGGTATAGATATTTTTAACAAATTCCACTGGTAGCGTCATACACCAATATATAGAAACATTACTAGGACTAGATATTGAACCGCAGTACTTTTTTGATAGTGACCAAAATATCTGTAGCACTGAGTATCAAAAACCACTGAGTACCAAAACTGGCAATAAATGCATTGTTAGATTTGTAAAAGTGTTTACTTATTCTCTGATCAAATAGTTCCTGGTTAAAAGCGTAATATTGCCAGATTTAGACTATATTATACTAGATAAATAATGTTTGAAGACTCTTTCCTTGAACAAATAGTTTTGTTGAAAAATGCATTTATATATTTTTATGGAATCTTGGTATTTGGTATAGGTACAGAAACTCCTGTATGGTATCGGAACTAGTATTCCAAATTTCGAACGATTCCCAGGCAGCCCTACATTTTATTGAGGGTTTAGTTAAATTCTATGAGGGAAATAAACTTTTAAATAAATGCCAAGTTAAACCACAACGAATCAGCTGAACTGACTGGTTGATGTTTATCTTGAGTCAAGTGTCTAGGGCTGGAGTTTACGAAGGTTGCGTTATCTCCTCACACGACAAGGGGCATGTCCTCTAGATCCCTGGGAACCTCCAGACAGGAGTCCCTCAAACTGGAGCTCTGCATCTGACAAGCCTTCTCTTCAGGATCAAAAGCCTCAGTTGTGGCCCCTTCCTCAAGTCTTGTCCCAGCCTCCTCTCGTACTTCAGCCCGCCTCTCTGCTTCCACCTCGCTGTCTTCTCTCACCTCCTCAAGCATGACACTGGCATCACATGGCCCAATCAGTCCCCCGACCTCTGGCCGGTCATTGCCCCAGTAGCCTGCACCACTCACCAAGTCCATGTTGGAACGGGAGTTTCGAGGGGCATAAACCCGGCGCTGAATGTGGCAGACCTGGCATGCCAGTACCACAGTGACAACCAGCAAGCAAACAATCAGTCCCCCTGCTGAACCTATAGCAATCAGACCCATCTCAGTGCCGATCAAGCAGTCAGCACGAGTGCCATTGGTCTCTGCATCAGGAGACATTGTGCGGCCAATGGTAGTGAGGCTGGGCTCCACAGCAGGGGTTGAGCTGTCACTTTGTTCTTCTGTTTTGTACAAATTCTGCTGCATGGTTGAAAGTTCTTGATCTGCATCAGTAGGACAGAACAGTAGCTGGTTGAGCAGGAGAAACAACCAGAGAGAAGTTCTGGTACCTTCCATTGTGTTCTGAAATTAAGAAACTGTTTTAGAAAGAGTAAATGCAATTCAGAAATGTAGACTTTCTGTGTCACTTACAGTCTACAAGTAAGAGGTTTAGTTTAAGGGTGAATTTACTGAGTCGCTTTTAGCCCTGATGAAGCAACTGCTAAAGAACTTGAATGTTTCACTGCAAGAAGTCTAGACCAATAAGTTGATTCTTCAATGTGTTTGCCACTTAACTACTTTTCATAATATCATATTCCCTAAAAATCTTTCACTTTTAATGTGATCAGAAAGAAGCCGCATTATCTTACAATACTTACTTGAAGTAGTCTTATTTGAAGGAGGTGGAAGGTTGGAGAGAGACACCTGCTGCAGTTTGACTTTTGAGATGCTCTGATCGCACTTACTGGCCCCCTTTTTCTGGTCTGGTTATTTCAAGGCTTGTGGTTTGATACCTCAGATGCTGAAGAGCTCTTACAAGAAAAAGAGACAATAAAAGAAATGTACTTTCTTAGAAACCAAAATGGCTTTCATTAGTGCCACATACTATGCTATGAACAATTTTAGGTAGGCTTCTAAATATTTGTCCAACTTACCCATAGTTGGAGGCAGTCATATTCTGTATTAAAGAGTTATAGGCCGTTAGTGCATAAGGCAACACCTTCAGAATTTTGCTAACCAGTTACAGACAGTGAGACATATCATGTCGTTCGGGGTCTTCTAAATACAGTATGAATGCCAATGGAGGCAAAAAATCCAAAATGGCAGAATTTTTTAATAGGTGCAAATGGGCATTGCCTAATTTAGTTGAATTTGCTTCATCCAAGGAACAAGGTTCATAATACAGTACTGGTACTGTATTTCTTGAAATCAGAACAGTACGTGCATTTTTAGCTATTACTATTTAGTTTTTTCTAATACTATTACTATTTTTGTACTATTAAGCTATTGAATACATGCTTTAATATGTAGAGCGTATTTCCATTGGGCATTTTGTACCAGGTATGATGACTTAAGCATGTATAGTATTTCAGATTTTGATGTATATATGTGCACTCCCATAGATACAATAAGTACATTAAAAACATTAGCACTGTAAAATATATCTCATAACTGTAACAAATATCAAAAAGAAAAGTTAGTGCGCATGACACACATGCTTTTTACGTGAAAATTAGAGTGATGTGTATCTGCAAAAATGTGTGAGTAGAAGCAATCCAAAAAACATACGGAAGAAGAAAAAGAATGAGTATAAAAAAGTTTGAATTTGAATCTGGACATGTCTGCTTTTTTTTAAATCTCATTTCTTTAGGTTCAAAACAGGCCAGATCAATGGTGACCTGCTCATCTACCATGTCCTGCTCACCCTCAAACCCTACTACGCTAAGCCTTACGAGATTGTAGTAGACTTAACACACGTAGGACCCAGCAATCGCTTCAAGACCGACTTCCTGTCTAAGTGGTTTGTGGTCTTTCCTGGCTTTGCCTACGAGAATGTAGCAGCTGTCTATGTCTACAACTGCAACACCTGGGTGAGGGAGTACACCAAGTACCATGAGCGGCTGCTGACTGGACTGAAGGGCAGCAAGCGGCTCCAGTTCATTGACTCTCCAGCTAAGCTCGCCGAGCACATCGAACCCGACCAACAGAAGCTGCCTGCAGCCACGCTGACCCTGGAGGAAGACCTCAAAGTGTTCCACAATGCCCTCAAGCTGGCCCACAAAGACACAAAGGTCTCAATAAAGGTGAGGATGCAGCCATAGTAATTTGTACTAAAAGGTGCTTAAATAGAGAGGGTAAGATTAGCAGAGGTTAATATAAAGGTAATATTAGATAATTTTGAAACGTATGTTTTCCGGCTGATCAGGTGGGCTCGACGGCAGTTCAAGTGACCTCAGCTGAGCGGACCCGTGTCCTTGGCCAGCCCGTCTTCCTCAATGATGTCTACTACGCCTCAGAGATTGAAGAGATTTGCCTGGTGGATGAGAGTCAGTTCACCCTCACCATGGCAAACCAGGGTACACCGCTGACATTCATGCACCAGGAGTGTGACGCCATTGTCCAGTCCATCATCCATATCCGGACACGCTGGGAGCTGTCGCAGCCTGACTCCATCCCACAGCACACCAAGATCCGACCAAAAGATGTTCCTGGCACTCTGCTCAACATTGCTCTTCTGAACCTGGGCAGTTCTGACCCCAGCCTCAGGTCAGTCCTGCAAGGCCTTTGGGGTTATTCTAGCAAGTTCAAATCTCTTCTGTTCTGAGCTGCAAATGTACATGTACATTTTAACATTGTAGACACATGTTGAGTAAAATTACACTACATAGAGA
>JAVQJD010066278.1:0-10377 GCA_036023655.1 Nannoperca australis | reverse complement strand
CCTCCTTTTTGATTTCTGTCACCTGGGCCTTAGACGCACCTGTTTCTGTTTTCCTCATTTGTGTCTTGTCTATTTAGTCTGTTTCCTTTGTTCTGTCTCTGTTCATTGCGTTTGAGTTCCTGCACCTGATGTCCCGAGTTTCATGTCCTGCATTTCCCTGTCCTATGTTCCAAGTGAGTTCAAATAAAGTGTTTTGACTGTTCCTCCTCGGCCTACGTCTGCTCTCTGGGTCCCCATTTCTCCCCCATGCCCGACAGTGCCCATATTATGAAAACCAATATTAGTATTTGAAAAATGTTGAATCTCACTGATCTAAAGAGAAATGTTGGCTTGATTACAGTTTGTTAAAATGAGAGCTGAGCTGCAAGTTACTGTAGGTGTCAGGGAGTAAAATGAGTATGTTTAGTGATACTCAGGCACCAAGATGAGACTGATGTGAGCTGGAGGAAGGGTTCATGGGCAGAGCACAGAAAAAGCTGTTACACTCGATGATGATAGATGCTGGAGAAATCCAGTCAATGATGAGAGCACAAAGTCAAGTGGGGTGTAGAAAGATGGAAGCAGATGAAAAGATAGTAAGATTAAAATTCAGTGGGTGTGTAGAAATAAAGTGTGTTGGGCAAGGTTGAGAGAGAAAATTAAGATGGAGAATGAAGGACACCAAGAAGAGAGGGTTATTGCTTTGAATGGAGGAAGGAAACAGTGTTCCAAACAGTATTTAGATAAGACAGCTTTCTAGAAATCCAAACCTAACTGTTACGACCCTAGATCGTATTGGGTACTGCATATAAGTTTTCTTTATCAGACTGATGTATAACCCTCCCCACCTGAGGGTGGTGCTGCTGTGTCTGTGTGCCTTGTGTGTCGGCAGGTTCAACTCCAGCTGGCAGTTCATTGGACAAGAGCTGATGGCCTACACCTGAAAAGGATGCTCGCCCACACCAAAGGGTGCAGCTTCCTTCACCCACCTGACAACTCGTTTGAGTGTCGCCTGTGCTGGACTCTGATTCTTCAGAAACACATTAGATTAGTTTTGAATCCCCGTAAGGGTGGAGTGTTCCTTGTTTGAAACACTCTGTAGATCTAGTGCCAGTGGGCCTAGTTTTGTTAGTTATACTTTTGTTTAATGACGCAGTTCCTGCACGGTAGGGGAGAGAAGCCTTTTTATTTATTCTGACCATCTTTTCTCCTGTTTTTGGAAGTAGGGAGTTAGGTAAGAACCCTGTATTTTTTAAATATTTTGATTGCATAGTTAAGCTAGCTGGGTTCCCTTATAGTAAGTTCTGTTTGTTGTTTTGGCATTGCTCTCCAAGAATGTAAGTGTGCTTTTTGGCTAAATAAAGCCTTTATTTGTTTTTGCACTGCATTCTGTTGTGTGTAATCTCTGGGGAATCAAGTTGAAAGGGGAAGGTGCCCGTTGTGCTACGCTCTGGGAAACCCTAGACGGGGCGTAACATAACATACACTATATGGACAAAAGTATTGGGCCACTCCTCATAATCATTGAATTCAGGCGTTTCATTCAGTCCCATTGCCATAGGTGGATAAAATCAAGCACCTAGCCATGCAGTCTGCCTTAACAAACATTTGTGAAAGAATGGGTTGTTCTAAAGAGCTCACTGAATTCGAACGTGGTACTGTAATAGGATGCCACCGTTGTAACAAGTCAGTTCGTGTAATTTTTCTCCTAGATATTCCCCGATCAACTGTAAGTGGTATTGTATTTGTATTTTTTTATTTTCTCTACCTGCTTACACACTTCCTCTTTTAAATTTCACGCTGTGTCTGTTTATTAGGGGAAAATTAAACATTGTTGTGCTCTACTGCCCACCAGGTCTTCTTGGGTACTTTTTGGTGACTTCAACATCCACACAGAAGTTAACATGACTTATTACTTTAACTATCTTCTTTCACTTCCCCACCCTGTCTTTCTGGTATGGTAATGGTTAAGTGTCATAACCCAGGAGGGATGTACAACGAAACAAGTTCGATATAGGCAGGATTTCTTTGGATTAGCTGTCTTGACAACCTAATATCACAATGAGACATAATGGGTATCACAGTGGTAGTTATTAACATTCCTTGTTAACCAAAGCTTTATTCATCTGGCCCTGTGCGTGTTCCCAAAAAGTGGTGTGTTTGGCGCTTCATTTGACTCTTCTTCCACACAAAATGGAACACTTGTGTGATGCCTACTTCAGTCAAGACGACAACATAGTCCAAAGTGGTATGTAGTTGCTCTGCCTCCAATCCTTCAGTGTATGGATGCAATGCTGTATAAACTTTAAGGTGTTAATATGCCCTTAAGGGAACTCTACAAATAAATCTTACTATTTTGATAGACAATTTGTTGTAGTTCTTGGAAGCTCTTAGAGGAACTAATGTTCCATGTTGCCACTCAGGCAATTCACCAGAAAGCCTAGCAGGACAGCAGTCCAGCAGTCTAAAGCCCTGTCATGATCCTGTAAAAAAGATCTGCAGAGAGAGGCAGCAAAGAACTGATCACAAGCTTGTACTTTGACATAATTATGTCTCTCCACCATGAAACATAATGAAATTATAGTATAGCAAGTATACCAACTCTCCAAAATCTCCCTACTGTCCAGGCCAAGTGCAACACTGGATGCCTTATGAAAGACATTTCTCAAATGTAGCATTTATTCAGGCTCTAGCAAACACTGTTTGATGCTAATACCAATAGTCTTGGGATAGGAGTCTTGTGATTTTGATGAAACCCTACACTTTGGAGCCAATGCAACTGAGCCAGTGTTTGGAACGTTTAGTGTTAAACTTCAGGGTTAACATTGAGAAAATTAATTATGTTCAGGAAAAACTGACCAAATCTAAGCAAACCAAATAATTTTGTTAATTTAGTCTGATTTTGCTCCCAACTAAGAACAGTGTTTGCTATGAATGAGATGTTAATTCAGAAGAAAACTCCTTATCATAGGTTGGGACTTGAACCTTGACATTGTGTTAAAGCAAACACCCTTGGTTTTCCACCCACCGCTGACCACCATACCATTGCTCAATTAACCCACTAGAAGGCCCCAGGACCAAAAAAGATTAAAAAGGAAATTTGCACTATGCAGATTTTAACACAGGGCGCAAATAAAAGACAGGTAGACAAGACAAGATATATTGCATGACCTGCCTTTTGTTCTCATAATTTCAATGTCTACTGTGTTTTAGACATGCATGTTCTGAATTTTTTTTGCAATTGATACATTTTCTGGAAAACCATTTACATCATGTGATTCATTTCTTCTAGGAAAAGGTATTTCACTCATTTCACACATTTAGCTAGAGTTTGCAAAACTGAACTGCAGCAGCAAGAGAGAAACAGAAGGGTTAGTATTACAGCGAGGCCTAGATCTCTCCCTATGACATCATCAACATACCATCTTCCTTGGTTCGGATGCAGGCTGTGGGGCTCTCTGGGCCGGGCCCGACGTCAGTGTGAGCCCTGACCCACACCAAATACTCAGTCCACTTCTCCAGGTCCTTCAGCACGTAGCTGGTGACATCAGCACCAATCCCTGACACCTGGTGTCGCTCCACATCCTCCCCTGTGAGGGCTTGGTAGGCTAGGGAGTAGAACGCTATCTTCCCATGGCGGCTGTCTGTGGGTGGCGCCACCCAACTCACCTTGATGCTGGTGGAGCTGAGGCTGAGTAAGCGTACCTCCTGGGGAGGGGCTGAAGGGGCTGAAGGGAGGGGAGGAGGGAGGGTAATGGTCAAGCAGGGTGGATAATGGAAGACAGAGCAAAAGACCATCTGGACTGCTGAGAGTTCTTACATGTTACAGGAATAGACGCGTTGGGTTTGATAAGGTAAAGTGGGTAGCCCATGTCATACAAATTGTGTTTATGTACTAATCTGCTTTGCAACTATGTTTTGGAGAAAACATAATTATAGCCTGCCTCACGTTCAATGGCAATGCTTTTTCCTAATCCAAGTGTTATATTTAGGTTACTAAAACAATTTAAATTGGTTACTTGTTAAAAATCTCTTTAAGACAATGTTGACTTGTTCTGTTAAATTAAACTAGTACCACTAACCTTTGACTAACCTTGAAGGGTAATTCCATTTCATTTATACGTGGTCTTATTTTTGTAGATTTGGTAATCAATTTAATCAGTCATGATGACATGCTGAGACCTGGGATGCAGCCACATTTATAAAAAGAAGTTCCACTCAGCAAGAAATTAGCTGATCAGACAGGTTGTGATCAAGCCAAAAGTTTGTCCAGATTATCTAAACCACTTTACTTGGAGGTCAACCTGACATGTTGGTTACTATCCCTCACTGCACAAAAAAAATGCTGGCCTGCACAACTATGGTTGTTTTGCATTAGGTCCAAGTTGATCAGAAAAGTTGTTTACAATGGACCAATCTCCTTCATTTTTTCTTCCAAGGACGTTTGACTAACCTGAAAATTTGTTTCCAACCTGTCTGAACGTCTGACTGCTCATGTTTCTTCACCCATAGGAATTGTTTTTAGTGATGTTGCAGTGTTCTCAGATATCAGTAATAATCTTGGTGACTATAATGTTATTAAAACCGATTAAACCAGTGACCAAACCCATGAATAAGATTCCAGTTGGAATAAATCTGAATTATTTTTTAACAAAATGTCTAAATATAAATGTTTCCTCATTATACTAATTAGAAAATGTAGGCAGCATTCTGTTTTCTATAAACCATATTGATAATCAAATTAGATGTATATAAATATAATTTTACAAGACAGGGTTGGAAATGGAAGTTTAATTTTGTGGTTCCAATATGTACCAATGTATTTTATAAAACTATAAAGGATTTCTTGTCCTTAAATGAATACATTAATTAACATATATATTTTTTTCTTCAATGAATTGATATCTCTTCTACAAATGATCTTCACAGTCCAGAGGGCAGACAAAAACAAGCGTGACACTTCACACTGTGCCTTTCTGTATATAACTAACACAGGGTGAAGTTTCACCAACTGAAAGGTAAAACAGGAGCACTACAGATGAATGCATTTAAGCACAATGATATATGAGCAGAATACAACAAAATACAACACCAAAACCAACAGTTGAAATGAGTGTGGAGCATGTGGGAGAGATAACACAGGGGACTGTTATCATGCTGGCCTGTGGCTTGGCAGCCCCAGCAGACTCTGCAAGATTACTGTTTGAACAGGGTTGGAGGCTATTTGTTCGCCTGCAGCAGAGGTGCTCATGACGAGTTGAGAAAGAACAGCCTTAATTCCATCACACATACAAGCACCTTTGGATACATCCATGCAGGGTTGCAATAAATCTAAGAGACAGAGATCCATGTGTGGGAGCTGCTGTAGTCGATTAAAGTCGCAAAAAGAAAATAAGAAAATATAGAAACTTGGAGTTGAGCTGGGTGGGTGGCTGTGAGAGAAAATTCATTAAGATTTGGAAAGAAAAAGGAATGATCATAACCCTCTCCTAGGAAAAGGAGATATTATTGGGACATAAACAAAGTGGTGTCATGTTGAGATACAGGGCAGATTGCATGGATTGAAGGATTAGGTTATATCTCTGGGATGGAGATGGCCTCTCAGGATCTCACAGGAAAGTTGTATTTATTTATAGGAAAAGAAACCCATCTATTCATCACTGTCTGCAGCAAAACCATGGATTCAAACAGGTTGGTTTTATTGAACATTTAAAGAGTCAAAGGCGGATTAAAACCACAGAACAAAATATGTTTGCCTATATCCCTTTTGGTCATAGCAGGTGGTAAACGATGGACATATGCTTCATTTCTATAGATTTCAAGGCTCAAGGCCATCATCATAGCAACACGAACACAAGATAAATGGTCTGGATAACCTGGAGCATTGACCAGACATTCAGTTCTATATATAATGAATGACATTTAGTGGAATGGTGGCTGTATGGATGCAGCATCAGCACTTTAACTCCAAGGTAAATCCTTTCATAATTTATAGTTTTCATTGATTCATGATTCAATATTACATAATATAACAGAAATGCGTTTCAGATATGCTTTGTAGCAGCACAGAGGTACATTTAAAGGAATATTTGATATCAGTGGGTATCTGGGGACTGAACAGTTCCCAGGAATAAACTGCACACAGACTGACCAAAAAACTAAAACAAAAAAACTTGAATCTCCGACTGATAATTTGAATTTTGGATTACAGGAGGAGTCCTATTTTTAAGACTTAATCTGACAAACTCCAAATATATACTGTAAATAAACAGAACAAAGAAGATAGAGACTGTCAGATGGATATAAAGATGGAGGGAGTTTGACATACTATTACCCAGTTCTGCAAGCTACACAGCCCATCTGTGGCTAGTATTACTGTGTTATAATAGTTTGAGCACAGTGGTTCATAATAGGAGGTTCTGCTCGATATGACCTCATTTGTAAAAAGTTAGTTTAAACATGAAGGGGAATAGAACTAAAAGACAACAGTGGATATTTAGTGTTGCCTTCCAGACCAAAAAACCTAAGAACGTGACATCAGAAGGCTGTAGTACTTACTTGATTGGGCAGTCCTGGCCTCAATAGGCTGAGTAAAAACTCCTAAACCCATGTCAGATCTTGCTGCCAGAGAAAACATGTAGAGTGTGTCTGGCTTTAGACTATCAACTGCATAGGAGCCTGCTGAGTCGAAAATGACATGATGCTGTGGAGAGATAAAAACCATGAGATCAAAAAGGCCACAGTACACACAAACACACACAAATTATCCCTGTTACAGTTCATATATATACTTCAGACACACTATTATAATATTTTTATTTCACAATCCCAGAATTCAATATAAAATCAAAACAATCAACTAACTAAAATCTTCTCACGTGATTCCCTAAGCTCAATCTAATAGAATCAGACAGAGCTGATGCAGTTCTAGTTTAGGGTCCATTAAATGGACCTGTTTGTTCTAGGGCTGTGTTTATTGGAATAAAAGGGACTCATACTGAACTCGTTCTGAGGTCAGTTCTGAGGTCAGACCGGTCAAATTAGATGAAACTTAAATGATTCCTGCCGGGACACTGGGGTTACTGCAGGAGCAAACAACAGCCTAGAAAATGGAGCATTGAGGGTTTTAAATGTGGTCTGAAACTGTCAATTCCAAACAAAATATATGTTAAGTGGCAATGTAATAATTTATTAAATTAAACATTAATATGAACATGAGTATCAGCTCTAGAACATATTATATACATACATATACACATATTATGTGCTGTACATATTTTACAAGCAGAAACCGTCATATTTATCATATTTATATCATATCAAAGAAATCAAAATCCATCTATCCATCCAAATCCATTCAGAATCTATCCCATTAAACCCTTGCATTAAAGTGTTATTTACCTTGTCTGTGGGATTGTTGGCCTCCCAGTAGAGCAGTTCAAAGCTAATGATGGCGTCCTGGACAGGCCAAAGCCATGACAGCATGATACGTGAGTCCAGCTCGGCCTCGGCCTCAAAACCCGATGGCTGAGCTGGAACTGGAGGCAGAAAGAAAGAGATGAAGAGACTAAAGACGGGATCAGAGACAGAGACAGTGAAGGGTATATTCAAAGAGAGTCAGGAGGTGAAGTGGGGTGCAGCCATAGAGAAGCCAGGTATCAATACCTATCAGTATTGAGAACAGCAACCAAACTGAGGAAGTATAAAGTATGTCATCACCTTAAAATCCTCTAAGGGGATGTCAGTAAACTAAGAATCAAATGTATGTCTGTGACTGCCTGGAATATTCTCAGTTATGTTATGCTTATATGGTTGGCCACAGCTTCTCCAAACACTGTTATTAAACACAGCCAGACAGTGAAGTCATTGCCATGTGTTTTCTCACAGGGTCTTGCTCTTGACTTCACTTTTGGCTACCATCTTTGTTAGTTACTGGAACCTGAAAATTCTAATTACAAAGCATGGGGGAGCTGAGGTGAGACAAGAAATCAGCAACCATCACAACTGACCTGCCAATGCCTTAGACTCTTGTCCACCAAACAAACACACTGTTCATTTTAAGCCCTACACACCCACTGTGTTTCACGTTTGCCTAATCAGCTCCTTTTAATTTTGTTCCACCTGTGGGAAAAAGTACACCTTTATCACTTTTATCACTCTCGTAGATGAGTTTCTGTCTTCGTCGTGATGATGTTTAATGTTCCCGATCACCTCTATAGTCTCATTTTGCCACTTGTTACCAACCTCCTTTTTTAAGCGCGTAATAGCTCCAAATTCACAAATGGCGTGTTTACTGAAGTATTAAAGCATGGGTACAAATTAAGTAATTTATACATATGAAAATTATCAAAAATTTTAGCCCAATATCTGCCAGGCTGCATAAAGTGCTGATAGGTAACTTACTGCACAGGCATCAGATCAGTTGTTGGTAGTAGCCGATTACTCTAGTTTTGGTATTGAAATCAGTGTAATGAGACAGATAAATGTAGCATCCGCACATCCCTACTTAAAACAGAGGGTAATTCTATAGCTTCAGTCTGTTGCAGCACTAGTATTTTTTAAATAAATGTTTCCTTAAGGAGCTCTTTGTGCAGGTGTTGATTTGAAGGCTCCTGTAAAATGAATATATAATTAACCGGTGATTCAGGCAACAGCCCATTATTCCTGATAATATGATATAGTGGGCGGCCACAAAATAGATGACATGAGTAGAGCAAATTTGACAGTAATCACAGAGATGGTCCTATAAAACAGGTAGAAAGACTCGTTTCTAGACTTTGTAATATGTGTTTAAGGCAGAATGATTTATGTCAGCTTGGATGGATGCTGAACTCTATTCCACAAATAAATAAAGTGGGTCAGCTGAATTTGGGTGGCTTTATCTTCTATTGCAGCCATGTTGGGATGTCATGTGTCTTCCAGCAAAGCACAGTAAGCTGAGAACACTGAAAAACGTGCTCTCTGGGAATGCAACACTATGCCTATTCCTCTACGTGTAGGCAGCCACTTTGTCCTTGAGGATAAAGTGCGTGAGCCCTTCATATAACACACACATACACACACACACAGACTCATACACACACAGTATATGCTACAGAGTATCCTTGTACAATATATTACCCGCTGTCTTCATCTCAGCTGGGGAATATTTGACAGACTAATGTTTCACATTACAGCTTCAAAATGATGGGAGTGTAACAAAGTGTAACTAAATTTATCCCATTGTTCTGCTGCTACCAATACATTCTGGTATGGGTCCTTTAAACAGACACACGTTTGTGTAGTATGTGTAGCTTGATGCAAACAGCCAGGCATCAATCTAAATTACACAACTCTCTAATTGCACAATAATTATGGAAGACATGGGGGGTGATTTAGAGGTGCTCCATGTAACAATGTAGAAGTATGTTAGGTGTAGACTGTTGGTTATGTCACACTGCTGGTTTTATTGGTATTAATGTTTCTAATAGCCCCAGCACCAGAGGTGTAATGTAACCAAGTGCATTTGCTTTAAATTCTATAAACTATTTGTTGCAGTACTGATTTTGCTGTAGTATACCAAAAATCAAGTCATCAATCTACAAAGAAATAGATGGATTACAATCAAACTGCAACTTTGGAATGTAACTGCCAATTCAAATTCACAAAGAATTATATTATTAATCTATAAAATAAATTATTTTTTTGCTTCTTAGGTAATTGTGTAGCTGTCTTACCTTTATATATACACTGAACAAAAATATAAACAACACTTTTGTTTTTGCTCCAATTTTACATGAGCTGAACTCAAAGAGCTAAAACTTTCCATCTACACAAAAGGCCTATTTCTTTCAAATATTGTTCACAAAATTGGTTTTAGTGAGAACTTCTCCTTTGCCGAGATAATCAATCCACCTCAAGGGTGTGGCATATCAAGATGCTGACTAGACAGCATGATTATTGCACAGGTGTGCCTTAGGCTGGCCACAATAAAAGGCCGCTCTAAAGCACACAAAAGTTCATTTTATTTCTCATTAATGTACACTCAGCACCCCATCTTGACAGAAAATAACAGAACTGTAGAAGTTTTTGCAAATTTATTAAGAAAAACTGAAATATCACATGGTCATAAGTATTCAGACCCTTTGCTCAGTATCAAGTAGAAGCCCCCTTTTGAGCTAGTACAGCCATGAGTCTTCTTGGGAATGATGCAACAAGTTTTTCCCAGCTGGATTTGGGGATCCTCTGCCATTCTTCCTTGCAGATCCTCTCCAGTTCCGTCAGGTTGGATGGTGAACGTTGGACAGCCATTTTCAGGTCTCTCCAGAGATGCTCAATTGGGTTTAGGTCAGGGCTCTGGCTGGGCCAGTCAAGAATGGTCACAGAGTTGTTCCGAAGCCACTCCTTTGTTATTTTAGC
>JAVQJD010066277.1:0-14890 GCA_036023655.1 Nannoperca australis | reverse complement strand
CCTTTAATATAGAAACGTGTGGTCACCAATTTACACCACTTGGGAGTAAAATCTTGTCAGGATTAGACCCAAGCCCGACCTTGTTTTCGACCATGATTCTATGCACTTTATGTAAAGCTGCTAAATGCCTAAATGTAATGTAATGTAGCACAGCAGCAGAGGTTATTGTTCCTCATGATATTAGAGCTGCCATGCTCTAGTCTCTGTTATGCATCTGCACTGTTGAAGCTGACCACATCTTATCTCAAACAGGGATAAACAGCTGCAGGGGTGGCTCACTGTTGGAGGGAGACCAATTAGGAGTCAAGCTGAGGAAAGGAGGGCAGGAGTCTCTGAGGAAGAGTGTGTATAAAGTAGACCATCGAGCAGCAACCTGGAGATGCTGCTGCTGCTGACATCGCAGCGCGACCATTCAGCGAGTGGAAAGAGGCAGTGAATCAGCACACACTCAACTCCACTGCTTTTAAACATGCCTGCCAAGTCATGGTGCCTGCCAGTGAACGGCATGGCTCATTTGAAAATGCTATCTTTGTTGCTGGCCTGTTCATTACTGCAATGCGGCTCTTTGGACAGTATAAGCAAGGTAGAGTGAAGACAAGAGAGATGCCCATGTCACTAAACATCTGGGGTAGATTTGGAGAGCTCTCCCATTTGCTGATGGTTCCAGAACTGTAGAAATGATGCAGGCAAACCATCACCATCCCTCTTTCATTGACTTTGTCTCTCATGCTCTGCAGGAGAAGAAGAAAAGAAATGCAAGACAGGTGGAGGCAGAGGTGGAAACCGCTGTTAGACAGGGGGAGAGGACTAGGAGACTGTGAGGCGGGGCTGGGCGATGCAGGAGGAACCGCTCCAGGGAGGAATGGAGGAATGAAAAAGAGCAGAAGAGGCGCATTTTGGTATTCACAGCTGACGCTGCCTTCTGGGGGCTTCAGTATGCCCATCCGCTCGCACCGTTATCCTTCGCCGCTGGCAGGGTGGAGAAGTGTGACAGGTTTGGGGAATGAGCAGGGAGAGCAGCCAGTGGCAGGGGATGATGGGTGGATGTCACATCAGGTGTACAGCAGAGATATGCATATGCTAAGCTCACACACAGAAAACAGGACGCAGCAGAGGAGAAGGGTGGTAAAGCTCCATTTGCACTTGCAATAGTGAAGGGCCTCCATGTTTAGAGTTGCAGGTGGAGGTTGAGGTGAGGATTCAAGATTATTTTGCATCCCAGGATCTTTGGTCGTAGCAATAACAAAAAGTTCTGATGGTCTCTGCAACTATCACATACTGTTCATGGACCTTTTGGTATCTGGTACCCATCTTGTCTGGTTACAGTGAAACTTTCCCCTTCTTTACAGGGTCAATTCGGAGACAAACCTGGGCTTCACGGTAGATGCAGATGTGACAAAAGGCAGTGACTGGAACAGAAGTTACATTTACCGTGGGAAGAAGGAGCCACAGAATCCAGAGAGCCTGACAGCTCCTCTCAGCTGGTTTAGAGCAGCTTAGTCATAGAAGCCCTGACTGCACTGTGGGAACCACATTAACACAGACTGTGCGCTTATTGCTCTGCCACACTGCTGATTGCAAACGTATGAAGTGTTAACCTCAATATGACAACACCAGCGAGAGAAAAATAAGAGAGATTTCCTATTTTGGAGAGGAAAAGTAGCAAATTACCACATGATAGTAAGGTTGCTAAAATAATATGCTCTGTAGCAGTGTAATAAATAATGGTTCCTAAAGTGGTCTTCTGGATAATGTAAGACCTCCAGTTCATCAACAACGTTTTCTGAAAGCAGGAACATTTTCAATAACCGCAGACTCAACAATTACCAACTCTAAAGTCGTAGAAGAGGTGGAGACAGAAGGTTTTGGGAGCTGCGATGATTAGTTATATAAGTAGTATCAGAAAATTAAACGACAGCAAAACGACAAACATTTGCTGGTCCCGGCTTCTCAAACGTAAGGATTTGATGCTTTTCTTTGTCATACATCGCAGTACACTTTGCGTTTGGGACTCTTGCTCGAACAAAACAAGGCATTTCCACTATTTTATTGACAAAACAGTAAATCGATGAATTGAGATAATAAAACTAAATAAATTAATAATAGGCAAATCATTCGATAATGAAAAGAACTGTTGCAGCCCTAAAACACAAGACATATTTGGTTAAAGGACAAAACTCACTTTCCTCAACTGCCACACGTATAAACAACTGAATGCAACGAGGTCTCAGGTTGTTTTCCAACAAGGCTTTATGGGAAATTGTGATGTAATGTAAATGACCATTTCGGGGAAAAGTACGTATATGAAGGTTTATTGAAACACTTTAACACAAAGTAACTGCTGGGACGCATTGAACATCACATGTCGGTGATCTATAAGTGCAAGAGGACACAAGAAAGACAGGAGGGTCCTTGGAGTTAGTCTCTGTTGAAGGAAGACCAACAGGTGAAATACAAAACCCACTGCAATTATCTCTCACTCAATTAATTAAGCTTATTGTTAACTGGATTCCATATGGCATCGGTCTTCAGGATCCTTTTCAGGTCTCTTTAGTAAAAAGTAGGGCTGGGAAAGTTAACGCGTTATTATCGCGTTAACGCATTAATTTATTAACGGCAACAATTATTTTATTGCACATTAACGCAGATTTTTAAATGATTATTTTGAAAGTCCGTTGCTCACTGCTCACCGTTGACTATGTTGGATGGAGTGTGTGGGAGAAGTACAGATAAACAAAAGCAAGACAAGCTAACAAAGGCCACCGTGAAGTGGATATCTACAAACTGCAGGCCGATCCGTGTTGTCGGTCTGAGGAACGTTCTTAGGATCGCAACCAATGACGGCACGTATGAGCCTCAAGACGCTCCATCACAAGAAGAACACATGAGCTGTATAAAAAAGGGAGAGCGTTACCACGTGCACCAACTGTTGCTCTCACTGGAGACTACTGGACATCACTGGGTAACCATGACGACCTCTGAGTTACAGTGCATTATACTGATGAACAGTGGGAGCTGCATTCACGTGCTCCGACTTATGAAAACACAAGCGATTTAGCTGAAATGTGCGCGGAACATTTTATTCATGTTGCACAGCAGTGGAACGATTCAGATAAAGTCAGCACTCTTAGCACAGATAGTGCAAGAAATATTTGAACTGCTACCGTGTAAAGGGAATACTACTGTTAAAAAGCACCTTATTTGCACGTGTTGTTGCACTTTTGTTCATATATAAAAAGGTGTGCAATATTTTTTAATTCATAATTGAATTTTGCACATAATGCGATTAATCGCAGAAAATGACAATGTAGTCGTTTCCCAGCACTAGTAAGAAGACAAAACAACAACTCCAAACTGCCTGTGAATTCTTCCTAGTTTAGTGTGCATATCAGAATACAAACCCAGGTGAGATACCTCAAGCACTTTAGCTTCCTTTTCTGAATGACAATGATAAATATAAACAAAAGGCAGCTCATTTTTATCACCTCTCCTTGGGCTTTAGGTGGAATGTGATTGTATAAAATTACACATTTCTGCAGTCCATTTCTCAGCAGATACTGCAGATTTAGCTACTAAGTGCTGCGTTCCCGATATACACTCAAAATAAAAAAAGCTCCTCTGTAGCCAGAAGACTCCTGGGGATTTTCAAGACTCTTAACTGAACTGAAAAAATTAAATATATCCATAAACATGTGCTCTTGTTTGCTTTAGTATAGTCATACATCCATCGCACCTAAAGATTTTCCACGGCTTCACAGGATCCTCGCTGTCCTACTTTAATGTATACTGGTGCCATTAAGCGGTTCTATTACTGATGATGACATTTAAATGAATAGGACCTTCACATTATGGCAGTGAGGTAGTCATACTGTTGAGCATTAGAGTGCATTTATCCACCAAAGAAGTTTTGACATTTGCTATATTCTTTCAGTCTATACCTTTAAAAAGGAAGCCCATGTAGCACCACAGTAAATCCTTTGACCTATAATAAGTGTTTTTCCATCTAGACCTTGCCCTCAGAAATGTATTCATATACTGTGTTCAGATATAATCTCTGGAGTAGCACTATATAGTGAGAAACCATGGTCATCTCAGTATATCATTAGCATTACTTATGATTCAGACAAGAAAAAAGGTTTTGAAAACTTGTGTCCCAGTTTCCATTATAGACCTGATTTGTAAATCAAGGGTGCTTCGGGACCTGAGAGATAAATGGTCCATCTATTAAGCTCCATAAGGCAGAAACAAGCAGCTCTAAGTCTGTTTACAGCATTAATCAATGAGCTGCCCGCTCTCAAGTCTCTAAGCTGCAATAGGTATCTGCCATCGCTGTGCCTGTATACTCTCAATGGTCCCTTCAAGGTTACTGCGTATTGCCTTGCTCCTCTCTCAGGATGGGAGCTGCATACTGAGTGCACCGGCTGGTCTGAAGCCAGAGGACCACTCGAGACGAACTTCTGTTTTCTGTCCTGGCTGGAGAAAAGTCGAGGAAGTCTCAGCTGTAGTGAAGGCGCAAAAGCGTGTTGTGGAGAAAGGTTGTCCAAATGTTCTAAGATTAGTTAAATTTTGTTGGGAGGATAAAGTGGCTAGTGGAAAAGAAAAAGAATATATGTAGTATACTGGTGATGGAATAGGATTGGGAGGAAGAGGGTATCAAGGCAAAAGTGAGAATCAGAGTGAAATATACAATAATGTTTCAAATGGGTGAAAATTTCAGCCGAGGGAGAACAGCAGAATGTGATGATAAGGCTGATGGGAGAAGATAAAGTAAAGACAAACTAGGCAGCAGGGAGGGAAGAAAAAATATCCAACAGAGAGACACTGAAATAATGTGGGGTTTTCTGCCGTGTTGTGCAAACACAAGGCACACATGCAACACTGCGCTGTGACAAGTCACACAAATCAACTCAAAACTCTGTTACTCCGTCTTAGTATTCATCCGCACTCCCAAATCTGCATTATCATGAGGATTCAAGTTTTCATCCACAATAGTAGTCAGACATCTGATCCGCCCACCAGCCACCTCATCTTGGCGCGGAGCAGCCATCAATGATGGATGATGCATGAATTAACCATGAGAAAGTGAGGGCCCAGGGGGGTCAGAGGAGCCTAACATTACATAACACAAAGTCAAGAGAATACGTTAGAAAGTGTGTAACAGTGTGTGTGAGATAATGCGCTTTTACCTAAAGAAATTCTTTCAATTATTAAATTAAAGTCACCTCCAAGTGCTATAATTAGCAAAAAAATGCTCTTGTGATGCATAAAAGTAAAAACACAGCTTGCATTGAACAGAAACTCTTAATAATGTTGTGATACTGAGTTCAACTACAACCCTTAAGCCTTCAAGCGGACCAATGTGCTTCACAGAAAACCACCGTGGAGCCAAAATTCCTGACAGTCAAGGTGTCAGACTGTGTCCGCGAGCTCACGCAGCATGCTGGAGATTTCAGGATATAATTGATTCAATTAGACTTGGACTCACCTTAAAGCTGTGAGCAGACCAACGCTGTCTAAAGCTGGCATGGCAACCATTAACAAATCCCCGTTAAGTGTTTGCAAAGTGCCACACTCAGCAGTGCCTCTATCAAATCCATCCATACACAGAAACACACACACACCCCTACTGTACCACGACTGGTAGAGTTTCCTTGTCACTATGTTTTGTCACATTTAACACATTCATTAGGCATGACTGTGAGCCTAAAAGAAGTGCAAACTAAAAGCTTGTGAGTCAGTTAATAACAGTCAAATAAATCCAATCAATACGCTTTTAGCTGAGCTTACAGCCTGAGAATTACAATGACAGTAAAGCAGTGTGTGTGTGTGAGTGCGCGCGCTTAATGCCAGTGTTTGTGATGATCATACAAGTGTGTTACCGTACCACAAGACCAGAAGAGGACAGGCAACACTGTGGGTTCAGACAAAGGGCTGCAAGCTTAAGGACCTGTTCATGACTTATGTTGTAGTGCATGCAGATCTGGACGCTATATGAACAGGCATGCTTAAACACAGCATGTCCCTCACTTATGCCGTTTGGCAGGATTGCACTGCTGCAGCAAAAGCAGTGCTGTAGTAAATGTTATGTCTCCACAGGAATAAATAGGAGGGATGCAGATAGACAGTTTAGATATGCTTAAACCAGCTGGAAATGCAAAATTGGCCTCTACACTAGCTTCCAAACATAGATAAGACTGCACACACACACACACACACACACACACACATACAAACAGACACTCTCACACACTGCCCTATAGGCAAACAAGTGTCTCTTATTTATTCATGGTACGAGGGGTGCTGGCTGTTCTACGCTTCTCAATCTTCAGTGCTGGAAAAAAAACATTTATAAGCGTTTTACACACACACACACACACACACGCTGCAGGTTTGGTTAAAGGCCTGTGTGTGTGCGGAGTTGGGGGGGTATAGTGGGTCTTTGGGATTTAACATTAGAATACACACACCTGGTTTCACAGTCTTCATGCGGATGGGCTCCCGAAAGTGACGGATGACAGCCAGCGTGTCTCGGTTGGTGAGTCCGCTCACTGGAGTGCCGTTCACTTCCAGCAGCACGTCCCCGCTCCCGGGAAACCTCCCGGCGTGACAAACCATCGCCTCCGAAACTATGTGTCCGAGGTGGGGGAACTCTCCCAGCTCAGCGCCGCCTCGCACCTCAACTACCGTCACCAAGTCCCCGGAACCCCCCCACGAGAAGGTGCACTCCTGTACTTTAGTGGACCAGTGCTTCTTCTTTTTCAATGTCTTGGACATTGTTGGTAGCTCTTGTGAACCCGGAGGGAAGTCCAAGAACGATTGTCCTTCAACGCAAGACCCGGTTCTGATCCTAAGACGCAATGCCGCACGGGGAAAGCATCGCAGGCTAGAGAAGTTGAGGCTGCTTCCTCGCGTTGTATTCCATTCCTGGGGGAACGAGCCTGTTTCAGATCAAACTCCCTCTGTTGACGAGCGAACCTTCCATTGAATCACTCGAGCATCACCTGTATGCGACTGGGATGCGAGGCCAGCTGCGTCAGTGTCGCAGTGAAGCAGAAAGTGGTGTTTGTGGTTGCGGGGCGTCTCGGTAACACACCGCAGATCCCCGCACAGCAGCAGCTCCCTCCCCGCTGTTCAACCTGAGCCCCCGCGAGCCCCGCCAGTCACTTCCAAAAGCGCCGATACTCCAACTTCAAACTTCAGGAAATACCACGTTGATAAAACTGACCAGAAAAAGAGTTCAGACAAAAACCGGAACACTTGAAGAGGCGAACAGATCAGAGAGGTGTGTGAGCTGCGGGGCGACTCCGTGCAGGCCTACGGGAGAGGGAACTTTACTCTGCGCACCTGTCCTCCTCCGCGGTGACATCAGCAAGGCAGTCCTTGGAAACGGAACAACATACCTGGCCCTCCTCTGAAGCCGGCGGTTCTCTGAGCCCTTCTACGCTGAAGCCTGCGCCTTGTTGCCCGCTGCGCTGCCCCCGCTTCTCCACAGGCACTGTGGGGGTTTGTTGCTACTAAAAACTACGCAGCAGCGTGGAACAGATACGTGATCGGATTAGGATTCACTCCAGAACTTTTTTTTCTCCATCTTTTTCCGTGTTGCTTTCCTGATTGCAGGGGCTTCTGTCCAGTACGAGTTTGGGGGCCGGTCCTAAGCGTCGCCATTCAACCAATAGTGAATAAGAAGAGGCGGGTCTTCTGTCTCTAGCAAGACGGGGTACTAGGACGTACACTTTCACGTGGGAAATGTTTTTTGTTAAGTTCGGGGTAGTTTGTGTCTGCTGTTCTGATGTCTTCGTCTTCTTTATACACGGAGCTGCAGCTTCTTTGTGATTATTGAGCTTTTGTTATGTAGTTTCAGGTCCATGAAATGCGTCTGGAGAATAGCAACCTTTCCAGCACTCACAACTCAGGAGTACGAGACGATTTCTTGCGCAACACTGCCCTCTTGTGGTTATAATAGTGAACACACTAAACACACTTATTACACAAAGATTCACAAAGGTATTGTGCTTTAAATAGAATAATTAGACACCTTCCAGAACCTGCTCTTTCACACACGCTTTGTTTTCATGTTTTTATCAACATAATTATAAACTACAACTATTTTATAGTTTCCTTGGTTTGTATTGTTTTTACCTATTTTATTTGTTTTTGCTCATAGACCTACTACGTCCTGTTTTTATTCTCTAATATATGGTTTGCTATTCTGTTTATTATCTGATGAGCCTGAGCCACATTTCCCATATGAGACCTAAAAAACAAACTCAACATAACACTGTTGTGTGAATATGAATCACCGTTTGATCAGTGAACTGTTAATGCAGCAGTGGGTGTGAGAACGACACCGGTTAATGTTATCATTTGTGGTGATTTGTTAATGATTAACCTTCAGTCAAGATTCCAACTTGCCTCTTCGGTCAGCGCCCTCGCAGGCAGACAGAAAAAGCTGAGCAGCTTTTTTCTAAAAGCAGCTGATAGCTGCCTTGTTGTTGTGGGTTTTCTGCTGTTTATTTTTATACTATCAGGTTGGAAATATGTGTTCATTTGAACATTGTGGCATCAGGTGTCAGGTAGGAGAACCAGTAAAAGTCATTTGTAGCAACTCATGCCTTGCTTGATTTTTCAACATGCAGATACTTCATAGTTTGTCTCTACACAGGGATAAACATGTCCGGTGGTGACTTTTGAATTTTCTGATATGATGTGCCATTTCTCCCGTGAGAAATGCCAGCTGCTCCTCGTGGATGCAGCAATGATACCTCGCTCCCCATGTGCTGTAAGTTGTCCTCATGTATCGCATGCTCCTCATCGCTTTTCCCATTCTGAACCTACTTCTTTCCCCTCTTGTTTAGCTGAGGAGTCATCAGGTCCACTTGCTGTAATTATCATCCCTTGTCTGTTGGCTCTGAGCACAGTTTTAGTGGTGGCTCTGATTTTCTACAGTCTCCTCAAGAACAAACACAGAGGGCCGAGGGCCGCGGCTGGTTTTACTAACGGTATGAAATGCGACAACTGTTTGTGTTCTTTATAAAACCACTGAAAAACACCATGAAAATCAAAATCGTTTTCATCCGTGCCTGAGATCAATACCATGTGCTAATCTATCTCTGACTTGTGCTTTTTAACAGGCCAGCAGAGTGTATCACTGACAGCAGCTTCTGTAAACACCCCGAAGGTCCAGGCAGCGTTGAGTCCCTTGGAAATCCCTGAAGAATGTGTTCTTGAGGGGCTGGAGTTTTGGCAGACAGGTCGCCGTGGCCCAATTTGTAAGGGTCTGCTGAAGAAGAGGGGCGGAGCCTCCTCTGCTGTAGTGGTTAAGTCCCTCCGAGGTACAGCATGAATCTGTCATAAGGCCAGGTAGATGAGTCTTTTTCTCTGTCATTTTTTGGTTCCTGTAACCCTCCGTTAATATTGTAACACCATATAGATGCCCCCAACCAGCCTGAAGCTAAGGAGTTTGTGGAGTGGGTCCTCTTCCATGCCACAGTGTGCAAACATGAGAATGTGGTGCGCATGTTGTACTGTCAGACCAAGCGTCTGCCCATGTATCTGGTCTTAGATGCCTACAGCCCAGGGAACCTCCTTCACTTCCTCTGGACACTCAGAAATGTAACGGCGGTACACAGCTTTGGTTTAAACAAAAACTTATATGAAACATGCCATTTCCAATTCCTGTATTTAATGACAAGGAATGTTTCTTCCCTGTAGAAGAATTCAAACACAGCTGATGCATTGCTGAACTTTTCTGAGAGGTCATCGTTTCTGGTGGCAAAGCAGGTTGCAGCTGGCCTGGTGAGTCACTTTTTATAGACCAGTTATTCCCAACAAACACACCTGCCTCAAATGAGCTCAATTTAGATGCCATGCCTCTACTGCAGATGTCATTCAGCAGGTTATGAACTCATGTACTAAAGGAAATGTGTTGTTTTTCTTGAAATGTGAATGAATATTTCAACCAAGGATTGATATAGTTGACTATAATTGACTCCTCCCCCAGGATTACCTGGTGTCAGAGCACAGGCTGATGCATGGTGATGTTGCTGCCAGGAACATCTTAATTGGCCCAGGCCTCTCAGCCCGGGTGTCTGGGCTGGGTGTCGCATTTGGTGGACGCAGGAAGGATTCAGCAATTAGGCAGAGGGCAGCAGAGGTGCCTCTCAAATGGCAGGCTCCAGAGAGGATTGTGATGCAGCTCAGTATCGACAGGAGTGACGTGTAAGGGCACAGTTTTTTGCTAAGAAAAATCCTCTCTTTTGGCTATTGCATGACAAATACAGCAAATTATTTTAATAACAAAACATCTGTTAACACTTTATTTCCCCTAGGTGGTCATTTGGAATCTTACTGTATGAACTGATTACCTTGGGTAAGGCTGTATGTTCTGTTATCTGTAAGCACATTCTTTAAACCATCAGTGTTTGTCAGATTAGTTTCTTTTAAATGTATCCATTTAAACAATCTATAGAATTGGGTTATGCCACATCATCGTCAGACTCACGTTACAATTAAATCACATTTATTTATTCAAGAATGTGTTGTTTTTACCGCAGGCTCTCCGCCATACCCTGAGCTGGAGCCTCTGTCTGTGCTTCCAAAGCTACAGGGAGCTTATCGAATGAAGAAACCAGAGAATTGTGGAGGACCTTTGTAAGTAAACTTGTAAGAAATAGGCCCACATAACACAGAGTTATACTGTATATGGTCACTTGGTGCAGTGTTAGCAATTGAGTCATCTTATACTCAAATACTCTCAGCTATTACAAGTTGTATTTGGATAGTTAAGGAAATAGACATTTTGAAAAACACAAGTAGTTTTTTTGCTTTCTTGCAGAGATTTAGATGAGAAGATCAATACCACTCTGTTTTAAATTCCTTTTGTGTTCTTGTAGGTATGATCTGATGAAGTACTGTTGGATGTGGAATTTCAAAGACCGACCAACATTCTCTGCCATCATAAAGCTGTTGGAGTCCTCACTGCATCTAGCGTCTACTAAAACCATTTGTGTTCCTGAGGTTATAGACATATTTGAGTATAGCAGAAAAGCAGGACTGCTCTGCACCCACTAACAGGAAATGATCAACACATAAAGTATGATTTCCTCTGATTGCAAAGTAACATCCACGGAGTACTGTTGAATGTATACCCTTGAGTTGGTATATTGGTAACCTTCCAACAAGTGGAAAAATAACTATGAAACTTAACAGCTTTACACTCAAACATTGATGATATGACAAATTAAGGACACTGAAAGCAAGTCATTTTATTACCTCTTTATTGTCAAAAATGTACAGACTCAGAAGCACAGATCTAGTATTCATTAATATATTTCTTATTTCATTGGGCTAAGTACAGTTTTTGTATCTATAATGCTCTTGGCATTACTGACTTTACAGTTTGAAAACCAAAAACACCCACATAGGAAAGCTGAAGCACTACTGAATGTGCTAGATTTCTATTCAGTCCGTGTATGCACTTTACACTGTAGATTTTCTTCCCAACATTGGTTGTGATAAAACATGTCAAGAACCTCAGTGGGTTTAAAACTGGTATCAGAACCAGAAAACATGGCCATTTATTTTTTCTTGATTTATGAAATTCTGCTTAGAAAGCAGTAAATTTCTCCAACAATTCTGATTACAAGCTGAAAAGATGGTATGGAGAAGGCCAAATTTAAACATGGGGCATCAGTAGCTGATAGATAGAGCCTGTTACCCTGTGCTATAGCCTCATCAGGATTATGAACAAAGTCTTATAAAACTATAATCTCCCCATTTGTCACTTCCTATGCCAAGAAGCATACACACTGTGCCAGAAAAGTGTCCTTAAAAAAAGGTTTGGTCTACAAAACAGTGATGTCCCTCAGAATGAATACTGGCTAAGTTAAAGAGTAACAACACACATATCCCATCCGTCCTTGACATCTGAGAGTGTAACGTTTCAGTGGTCAGGTGCATTGGTGAGCACAGTCAACATCGGCTGAAGTGCAGCTTTATATCACCTTTAAAAAGGTGGAGGCAGAACTTGCAGCGAGGTGACATTTTTACCCACTAGATGGAAGCAAAAGTAGGATTTGCAGCCTGTGTGTTGTTGCTCTTCAAGGGTAAATCCACAGTGAATCACATGATGCAGAAAATTGCTGCTGCAGTGCTATTTAAAACTCATGTTGTATTTCTGACTCCACCTCCATCACTGATGTCACTGCAGGTAGTTTGACAAGTGATGGGAAACACCTGCAGTGACATCACAGATCTAGGACTATTGTGAGATGTGATGGGATTTACATTTAAACTGCAGTTCCTCTTAGAACAGAGGCAAATACATAATCACACAATAAAATCACACAAAGAAATATGTAAATCAAACACATCATTTCTTGGACAGTCACAACTTGATAATAGCTAAAAGTCTTAAAACTCAATAGATGAAGCCCCTAAATCACAGATGCCTGGGTCAGTTGACTTTCAATTCAACTTATTTAAAACATACATTCAAACAGCAAATCAAAAATAGCAATCACTGCACCGTCATGTTCAAACGATTTTTACTGTGAGTGGAAAACGTGGATTTTTAGGAAATCTTTACCTGAATGCTATTAAAGTGAGGTAACCCCAACCCTGATACAAACATTAACAGACAGTGAGTTAACACAAGACATAGTGCTTTAGGAATGCCTATCATCATGTTATAGATAAATCAGAAAGGTCCTGGAATTTTGAGTGTCGAGAAATCGTATATTCATACAATTCATACAATTAAAAGCCTTACGTACATTTACATAATGTAGTTACTCATTTAGCTAAACTCAACACTTGGGGCCATATTAAGAATTATGATGTCCTGTGTGATTACAAAATTAAACATTTAAAAAAGCTAATTAGAGACTATATTTAAAATTCAGGTAATTATTTAATTTGAAAACATTTGTTCTTATTGTCATGTGGGAAAATTAAGAGGCCGGAAGCCAAATGTTCACAACACTGATGAAAGATTGGATTACTACTGAAGTTGGGAGATTACACAGGAGATAAACCTGATGAAAATTCTGTTATTAGAACAAGCCATCCAAATCCCTGGCTTCAAAGAAAATCCAACGAAGACATAAGACAGCAAGAAGGTTCATCGTTACCATTAAGGTTAAAATGCCCTTTTCATACCTCATTCTAAATTTCTCCAATCTGGGTTCTGTCAAATCAAAATAACAGGTTAAATAGAGCAAGGGTTTGCCTGTGGTGCATGTTCAGTTTGGATCCTCCATGGCAGGAAGCCTCAGTTCACCAAGATGGGCCAGAGGTTAACCTATTTTGGGAGTTTTGGACAAAGCCTGAACCACTTTTACACTTTACTGCTCCAAAGGGACGTTGGGAACAAAATGTAGGAGACAGACCACAGCAGATAGTACACACATGCAGGGGGGAATGAAGAGCAGAACACCATGATGACTCCTGGAAATAAGATAAAAATAGGAAAACATTTATTTGAAAATGTATATTAAAAAACTCAACAGCAGCATGTATTGCCAGAAAAAAATGCCCCGATTATTTTTGTTAATCCACAAATCTCGCTACAAATCTGTACAGTTTTCATTCTAAGTATACTGAACAAGTCTCCAGCCACACCTGCAGCTGTAAGGCTGCACATCAGTACTGCAGTACTCTGAGCTGAAGGCCAACAGCAGCATGCTAACATGCTAATGTTTACCATATTCATTATCTTAGTTTAGCGTGTCATCATGCTAACATTTGCTAATTAGCACTAAACACAAAGTACAGATGAGGCTGATGGGAATATCATACGTTTTACAAAACCAGCTTTAGATAGAAAGTGATGATTCATCCTGAGGGGAACAAGAATGTCATGGCAATATACCCAAAGGTTATCGAAACACCTTAAAACACAAATGTCAACCTGCTGGTGTGCTAGTGGAAAAGTCAGGAGATCACTAAATCATTGTACTCGCATGGTGGCAGAAACGGACACGCCAAAACTATCTGTACGGCTAGATACCACTACCACATGCAGATGCTAGATGAACATGAACTCTAATTTGAAAATGTATTTCTAATATGAATTCTTGCTTTAATCACCAACTTATTACTCTTGGCAGCTACTCTCTTCTCCTAAAGAGATGTATTTTTCAAAAAATATCTTTACCTCCAGCATAGACTACTTTCTTCCAGGCCTGGGACTCCAGCACTCTGTCATGGGGGTAGAAGTTCTGACTGATCATAAAGAGGATCATGGCCATTGCAATGACCCGCAGCAGGGCCATGTTTCCCCCCGACAGCAGAGAGGCACTGGCCAGGATGGCTGAGGAGTAGATGCAGGGCAGGCCGCGGTACATGAATGGAATCCCTAAAGACCAAACAAGAATAAATCTTCAGTAAGTCCTTTACATATTAAAGTGGACGTGAAATGACAGACTCAATTGAAAAGAACAGTATACATTTTGGAGCTTACCGCTTGAGAAGAAACAGAGGCGGACAAACACGGACAGGACATAACACATGCACAGGATGTTGTCCAACAGGTCAGATGTCCTGAGGAGCAACGATGTGGCAATCCCGAAGGTCGTGAAGTCTGCAAAATCATCTAGCTTGGCACCTGAACGTGATAAACAAAAATGATAATAGTAAATGTGGCTCTGAAGTTCACAAGATATAAATTGTATTGGTGTTGCTGACAGAGTGTTGGGGAGTAACTAGTTACATGTAACGGCGTTACGTAATTAAATTACAAAATAAATGTAATTGTAATCCTTTACAGTTCGTAAGAAAAATATGTAATTAAATTACAGTTACTAATCAAAATGTTGGTGATTACAAAGACTTTACATCCAAATATATTCTTTCCAAATTATTCATTCTATTCATTTGTCCCGACAGCAAG
>JAVQJD010066273.1:0-19955 GCA_036023655.1 Nannoperca australis | reverse complement strand
CTTTGTAATCACCAACATTTTGATTAGTAACTGTAATTTAATTACATATTTTTCTTAGGAACTGTAACAGATTACAGTTACATTTATTTTGTAATTTAATTACATAGCGCCGTTACATGTAACTAGTTACTCCCCAACACTGTGTGTGTGTCTACCAGGACACAGCTGGGTCATGCAGTGCTAAAGCCAAGACACTGGTCAATGTGCAACAATGAAAGCCAGCAGGATGTCCACAAGAAGAAAGTGAAAGGTTTTGGTTTTTTTTGGGAGGGTTATGATTCTGCTATTCAGATCCCATGGTTGGCTGCCAAAACCCTAGTGACGCACACAACATACAGACACACACACACATTTCTGTGTAAAATACACCACTTCACACACCACACACACACACACACACACACACACACGAAAAGATTCAGTTTATATCAAAAGGGGAAAAAAATCGAAATTAAAAATAAAAACAAATACAGAGAAACCACAAAAAGAACAGGCTGTGTCTGCAAAAGTTTAAGAGCATGGGAGATCACAGCACGTCTGTGCAGAGTGTTATTGTTGTCCTCAGCGAGCAAAATGAATTTGGATTGGACAATGCTTTTCTTTAAATGAATTTAATCCAAAAGGATATCAATTTCATTAATAAGAATTTAAATAAATATAAGATTATATTATTTGGTGCATCTGGAGTCTGTCTTAAACAATGCCAGCTGTTTTTAACCAAAATTAAGTATGGAAGTATATTGTATTTTATCTTTATGATAAACTGTCTTTCATTCATGGACATACAGCATTAATACGCTAACTATTAATAGTATAATTGGTACCCACTCACCCATACTTTTCTCTCTAGCACACACACATCGGCACAAACCTCACAAGTACTATATGACAGCACCCTATTTGGGTAGGGTGCCATCTCCTGGCTGGAACAGAGCATATAACTTCATATCCCACCCAGAGGTTTGGAAAGTGGGGTGGGGAGGGGTACAGGTCTCTGCTCTTCCCCATGGAGTTGCCACATGCTGAAACATACTTGACCTGTATGTCTCCACAGGATTAGCCTGGCTAATCAAGGGCACATGATCACCACCAACTTCCATTCCGCAGCCCTCAGAGTGGGGCTGAATGTCAGCAACTAACCACTTACTTATCGATCAGTTGGTTGATTCTTTTGTGGATTAATTGTCTATAAAATGACAACAGGTATTGAAAAATGCCCATCACAAGTTCCCAAAGCCACAGGTAACAACTTTAAATTAATAGTTTGTTTCTGACCAATAGTCTAAACCCCAAAGATTTTCCATTTACAATCATAAAATCGAGAAAACCCTTACATTTCAGAGGCTGGACCTACCGAATGTTTAGTATTTTTGCTTCATAATTGACTTTAAAATAGCTTTTGAGTCATTTTTCTGCTATTGTACACAAAATAATCTGTATGCACCTATGGATATGACCTATGGGGGTCACAAGGTGACACTGAGTGGGCAGGCGCATGCAGCATGTGTGCAAAGTGTGTGTGTGTTTGTGTGTGTGTGTGTGTGTGTGTGTGTGTGTGTGTGAGAAAGAAGAGTGTCTGCAGAGCTAGCTGCAGAGGCCAGAGGTAGCAGGTAAATCATTGGTCATCTCAGGCTAGTAAAAGAGGCTTAGTTAAAAGACAGGAGAGGAAGAATCATCACAGAGGACCGCACACACAAACTGTGCACTCACTATAGTATGTAAACAGTGTGTGTTAGGGGAGAGTAACAGGCTTAAGGCTCTGATCTCGCTGGTTGCAGTCGGGTCTGTTCTGCAGACGCCAACTGGTAAACATGCCAGTGTGGGCCAAGTCTGTGTTTGTATGGAAGAGAGCGAGAGCTACAGTGTGTATTGTGCATGAATTAAAGATGCAATTAAAGGCAAATAAGAGAATGATGATCAGCGCTGGTAGTCAGATGTGCAGCGTACCTTAACCGCATACCTGAATGAAAAGAACTTGTGCGAGTGAAAGAGAAAGAGAGAAAGGCAAAGAGATGGACAGTTTTACTGCGACGTGTCTCCTTCATGTCTTATCTCCCTCCTCTCCTGCACTCCATGTGAGGGCAGTTTCTCTCCTCTTTATGACTCTTTATCTGACATGAAAGGCACTAACATGGGATACCCGCCATTACGGCTCCATCAACATGAAAAGCTCTGACACGGGATTCTCCACTGTGGCTCAGCCCATTAAGGACGACTGGCGATCCTGCGCTCTGTCAAGAAGCCGTCACAAGCAGACAGCACCAACATAATGAGGACTTAAAACCTTAACCTTGCCTTTAAGACCCCTGGTCAAAAGCAGCAATAAAACCTCAATAGGGCACCTACTGGCTGGCCTGCTCAGTAATTACAACCCATGTCCTAGCACTAACCCAAAAGGTCCCATAGTTTGGATATACAAAAGAGTGTAAGTGTAAGTAAGGCTGAGGGGTCATAGGCCTAACACTATGATTGGTATACTACTCTCAAGTCCTTTATATAATGCCTGACCAGTGGAAATGGTCTTAAAGAGAGAAACAAAGCCAGCAAAAATGCCCTCCTCAGACACAACACACACGCAAAACCATCTTCCACTTTTGTTTACCTTTTGACCTTTAGTGTCAAGCACTATGAAAAGCAACCGCTGACTGTGAGATGGAATCTTTTTGAATAAGAGCAAATTACAGTAGTCAAGCTACCCATAATCACAAAATCAAATATGCAGAGATGGATTTTGCAGATGTGAAGTGCTTGGACACAAAGACAGCAAATCATAAAAAGGTGCACACGCTTACTGCAGGCTTCGTACAGCTTTTTAAGAGTAATATTCAAGTACTTTTCAAGCACTTTCAAGGTGCATAAACTAAAAATGTCCAGACTCTCACATCCTTTATCATCACATCTAAATTGTTATTGTAAGTGCAAAAAAATAAAGATTACAGAATTCCTTTACACCCTCAGCAATCAGTGTGTCACCTCGTTTATTTTACCGGCTGTTCGTATTAACTTAAATTGTATGGTTTTGATCGTGATTATTTAATGCTTCCTAATTTCCAGAACTTTCCTTTAAAATTAAAGCATTTTTGTACGAACCCTGTCACTCATCCTTTGGGTGACACATTACCTCCTGACACTGGAGCGTCCATGAACACAGCGCCCATCTTCTCTGCTGCGGCTGCCATCTCTTTTGAGACGGCGGGGTCGATGGTAGAGGAGTCAATCAACAGCGTTCCCTTCTTTACCTTCCTAAAGAGGGGGGAAAAAACCATTAACACTTCATGTAGGTAAGTAGATAGAGTAAGTTTTGCCTGTTCCGGTTTGTACATTAAACATCGTGTGAATGTCACAAACGGAGCCTGTGATAGTAAAGTTTGCTTACTTGAGGATGCCATTTGGGCCTGTGTAGACTTCTACGACGTTGGGACTGGAAGGCAGCATTGTGATGATGCGGTCCGCTTTCTCCGCCACATCTGCTGGAGAGTCTACTACCTGAACATTGGAGTGATCGTTGCATAAAATAAAACACCTTCACGAACACATGGAATGTATAATAGCTCTGATTTATATTCACTTAACTGTTCTGAAGAAATTGCAGTGAGTTTAAGTAGTAAAAGCTTGAAAACCCTTGTCAATATATTATTCTTTGGCAACTCTGGCCTGTTAAATGTCAAACTTTATATGTTAGATTCTATTAAATGTTCAACTGTTCATAAGTGATGTGTTGAGGCCGAGTGTTACCTGAGCACCAGTGTCCTGCAGCTCCTTGCAGGACTCCGGGAAAACGTCAGTGGCAATAACGGGATAACCGTTTTTTAACAGGTTTTTGGCCATAGGAGTGCCCATGTTTCCCAGACCAATAAACCCCACTGGTGTTTTTGAGGCCATCGATCGTGATGACACTGGGAGGATAAAAAAGACGCAGTAAGAGGTGTGGAAAAAAGAAGGAGACATTTTTTTGTTTAGCTGAAGCCAAGAGATCTTGACCAAAAGTTTAGAGAAGCTATAGAGAAAGTATGTACAATCACAAGTTGATTTGTATAGAAATTCAAAGTGCTTTACATAAAATGAAGGAACTTTCCACCATGAGGACTGCTATGAAAAACGTGGGTCCCTATATGGCCAGTGTCTAAATTGCAGTGAGAAGCAACTGTAAACTTCTGCTGCCAGAAGGAAATGCTCTAATTAGAATCGATCACAACAGAGCAAATCTTAATGCTGTAACTTACAGGCAGCTTTTGGCCAGTCTGGCCAGGCTATTAAACAGTGCTGGCTCAGCCAAGGTGCAGCCAGGTTAACACATACTAAACAGAGTGAACCAGACTACAACAGGATTAGGCCTGGGGAGTGAAGCCCAAACTGAAAGCACTGCCTTCAGTTCAGACAAGCCTTCGACATATACTGTAGATGTCACTTGACTTTAGTAATGATACTTTTAACATTTCCTTAAAGATACAATATAATACAATATTCTCTAACAGTAGCAACCAGGGGTTACTTCTTTCGCACGGAATACATTTTGTGTTAATGACAAACCAACATCTAGTAAGATGAGTATCTACTATAATGCATCAGGTGCATACATTCATTGTGCAGTCATTACACCCATTTTTTCCTTTGTTCCCGCAGTTAAGGCTGCAACAACATTTTGTTGTCTAAAATGTATTTTTTCTCCAATCATAACCTTATCATGAACCAAATCCTATTTATTTTTGTACTGTACAGTCCTCAGGAGCAATAGATGGTGCAACAATCCGGCGTGTCGCACTGAATCGCACGTTAAATTAAACTAACAAATTAACAACTGTGTCATTTTGCGGTGTCAGATATAATAAATGGGAGTGTTATAACAAACTGAAACTTTACATGCTCAGCCACTCCTTATATTCAAATCAATCTTTGAATTTTCTGCTTGTTACACAGCTTTCTCCGGCTGTTCACTCGTCAAGTGTAAAACAATAAAATCGGTTTAACTACGGCTGTAATTAGTATTTATTTCCATTAGCTGTTAGTATGTTGATTATTTTCCCACATTCATCGTTTGTCTACAATTTCTCCCAGGCCAAGGTGACCTGAGAAACAGTCCAAAGCTATTCTGAACTGTATTCGGCTTACAATGATAGAATACGGAGAAAAGCAGAAAATCCTCACATCTGTGAAGCTGAAACCCGGAAAATGTTTGAATTAAAATATTAATCATTTTATTGGTTAATTTCCTTTGGACGAGTAGATTAATCGATCATTTCAGCACTAATTTTAATCTCAGCATGTGATAGAGATTTAACTATTCACTGCCACAGGTTCATTTACCTTAATTCTAAAATGTAAAGTACAAGGCTACTGGAGGCATACTGTGTTTGTTTTTATCCAGTCCATTACAGCATACTATCTATAAAATATCTATTAAGTGTGTTATAATAATATATGTTAATATCATCAAAGACGTACATCAACCCATTTGAAGCGGTTGTTGAAATCACTTTGAAACTGGCTGCAGAGGCCTGGGCACTGTGTTTGGGCCTTTAGAGGAGGAACTTTCACAGAAATCGGTCCTGTAGCCAAACTGAACCATTGCAATTCAATGTTAGGGTACATAAATAAATGAAAAGTTACTTGCAGAGTACTGTGTAACTGTCCCTGACTTTCTAACTAGGATGATTTAAATCAGCATTCACTGAAAACATAGTGTGATAGAATAATAGGATAGAATGAATGTGTGCAGAACAAATAGTTGTATTGATAACAGCAACACCTAGAAGACTACTATAATGACAACCTAATACAGATCTCACACACAGCCAACTACAAGTCTCTAAAGAGATACGTTAAAATGTGCTGTTACCGGCCATTGTTTCACATTTCACTATACTAATCCCCCTTAAACACATTGTCCTAACATACTGCACGACTGAATACCACACAGCAGGTGGTCAACTCATGGATGTTGTGACAGGGACTGTAACACCACTCACGGAGAGTAAGCATGTATACTTTCTTCAGAGGGCTAACGAGGCTAGCTAACAAGCTGCAACAGAGCATGTTCCGTTTGCATGTTACTGTGAATACGCATCTATAAAGAAAAGAAACGACACAAGGAAACTGACAACATAACGGAATACGTTACCGAAGGCAAGGTCGACATGCTTATTCCACCTTAACAATACATTTCGCGACCCTCTAAACAACGCAGCCATGCTTCTTTCCCCTTGACCTCGGCGTACGGTGACAGCTGTCAAGCCAGGAAAGTCTAACAGAACTGTTATGCTTGACTGTGATTTCCGCCAATCGGAGCTCTCGGTGAGTTTCCGCAGCCAATGGGAACGAGGCAAAGGCGGGATATCCTGTGCTTTTACCCTTTACCCTTTTAGCCTTTAGTATTCACTCTAATTTAACAAAAACGCAAAAGCAATAGATTTAACAACAACAACAAAAAATACTGTATATATTTTGCTTTGCAATTAATGGTACATAGAGACTGCAGATGATTAGCACAGGTATCTTGTGGTATTGTTGTCAATCAAAAGGGATACAAATCATTGAAGTAAGGGGAGATAAGTACGTAGATAAGTAATGTAAGTAACTTAAGTATTGAATAGTTTAATAGTTATCTCCAGTTGTAGACACGTCTGCTCTCCTCCCCTCAGCATTCTCAGCATCATTGGTACCGCTCAGCATCCCGGAAGTTCAGCATCGTTTGCTCTTTCAGGAAGAGACGCATCATCGTCAGAGCTTTGACAACAACGGGGACAGAGGCAAAAACATCGGCCTGTCCGGCAAAAAAAGTCCCTCTTTTTCGCAAGTGGAATTAATATTTAAAGGGTACTCTTTTCATTTCAAGCTAGACGAAAGCCCGCAGTGTTCGTGTCTTGTGTCATCAAGCTAGCTGACTGACTCAGATCATGTTTAGCTAGCCAGTGACTTGACACGACATGGCCTGTTCACAAGCTAATGTTAGCTGCCTAGCAATCGTAAATAAGATTATCCTCTGGGTAGCGATGGTGGTTTTATATGGCATTGATGCACGGAAGCTGTTTCGTGAAACATTTACAAAGCGCTGGTCGCTGTAGTTCAGTGTGTGCAGACGATGTTATGTTAGCTGCTTAGCTGCATTGAGCATCAGCTGTGACTTAGTCACGTTCACATTCGTTTATCTTACTGAGGAGTCCAGCCTGGGGTTACATGGAAATGTAGGGCAGTGAGGGTGCGTGCGCGTTATTCTCACCCAGGAAAAGACGAGTGGATGACCGTGATGCAGAGCTGGTGCATCGCTTGCAAGCAGCCACACACATTCACATTCGTTGGTTTTGGATCTTATGTACGGTTATTATCTGTTTTTATTGTAAAGCACGTTGTAACCGTAAGGTGTGCTATATAAATACAGTTATTATTATCATTATAATATAGTGAAAGAAGTGTCCTTTACTTAAAGGAGCACTCCAGCTATTTAGTTTTGTATTTTTATAGAGTTGGAGGACTTGAAAGAGACACATAAAAAAAAAGAATGATCAGAAGTAATGCAGATATCCTATATGTCCTATAATGCAACTCATCACTGCCATGCTCACCATGCCATCACCATCTCTGACTTGAAAAATCTCCTTCATTTCTATGACTGTTTACACGTGCCGGGTTGTTATTTCTCACCATGACTAGACGATTGACTTCGACAAGAATAAAGTCAAGGTATATAGAGTATATCTTATAGTATCTTTTAAGTTAAGGTACAATACCACACTATTAAAAAATCCATCATTCCTAAGATAGTGCTTCTTCCCAGGGCTGTGCAGCTGAAGTCATGAAACAAAAGCTTTCTTTGTGCAATAAACATAAGAAATATTGTTACATGATTGGCTGCTTTTCTTAAACTACATTTTAACTTAATGTAGGTGTGTGTGTGTGTGTGTGTGTGTGACTAAAAGACAGACTCATACCTTCCCTTCACTGTACTATTTGTGATGCTCACCTTCTCTGCCCTCTGCTCTCTTTGTCTTTTGCAGACAAATGAAGTGACCGACAGGATACAATGTCATCGTTCCAGGTGGTGGACTCCTCGCCGGGCAGCAGCGTCAGCGTCATGGAAACGTCCAACTTTGCCCACGTCATCTTCCAGGATGTTGGGAAGAGTTTCCTGCCCCAGGCACCCCTGGAGTGTCGCTACACCCTGACCCCTTACCTCTCTCCTCACCCCAAAGACTGGGTGGGCATCTTCAAGGTACATCACATGCCCCACAGCTGCTTTTACTCTTACCATTCAAAGACATCGTCGAGCTACATCAATTAAGGGCCAGACTTTTTTTCATCTGAATCATTGTCGTTCCAAAGAGATAATTAGAGATCCCACCTCATTTCAGAAGTGTTTGTCACATGGATCATGTGTTGGGATTTTATTAATTGGCCATAGGTTTGCAGCAGGCACATTAACACATACATCCGCCCTGACACTAATGGTTCAGCTCTTCACTACATGCCTAACACCTCACCACAAGCTTTGGTGTGGTTGCCCTGCATGCAGAAAGAGGAAGAGTGTACACGGTGGGCTGGTCCCGCTGGGGGGGAAACATTTGGTGCTCTTTATGAACAACTCTGATTCTTATTAGGACCCTCGCCCCCACTCCACTTGTTCGCTCCCCTCTGTCTTTCCATCAGTCTTTTCTCTGCTTCCCGCTAACCATCCTCTGCTCCGCTCTTTTATCAAGGCCATCAAATCTCACACGTAATTAAGAGGAAATGTGAACTAGGAAACTTTATGTCTCGTAAAGTCAAAAGACAAACCTTTTATTGTTGTTTAAGAACTGACTTCAAATCCACCAGCTCAATTAAAAAGGAATAAAGAAGCTGGGTTTATATGGAAAAAAGCCAATTGGAAAATGTAATTGTTGTTATCCGCGCAAATGAAACCTGTTTGATGGTTTATGCTTCATGTCAGGGAGCAAACTTTAATCCTTTTGACGTACATGTCTGCCTGCTTGAGATACTTATCTCTTTTATTCTAGCCAATCTGTCTGAATAAATTTGGAGAATTGAGAAAACATTCAACTGATGATGAGCTGATGATTTTCTTTGTGCTTTTACCAATAATAATCATCCACTTTGATCATAAGAGGAGATGAAGTCACGCTTCTTTTACAAATGCTACTGAATCTTTTGCTTTGGCTGGGAGTCTGTCAGGTTGTTTGGGGATTAGGATATAAAAATCAACAAGTTTGCGAATTATTGAATAATATTGATTAGATTTGACTTATTATATCTGTAGATATTTACATTTTTCTCTACTATGCTTATTTATACACCAATACACCGAAGCAAATTCCTTGTATGTGAAAATACAACAATTCCCCGCAATAAACCAGATTCTGATTCTGATTCTCAGCAGAGATGATCAACAATGATGAAAATGTCTGCACTCATATGAGTCTTTCTGCCCCCCTGAGGCAAAAACATCTTTGTGCAGAGATGACTCAGGGAGAGAGCATCGTCCCCCTCTTACCTTTCACATCTGTAGGCGTTACCTGCTTCAGAGAGAGGGAGGCTGAGCAATGAAGCCAACATGCTATCAGCATGACTCAGGCAGCACAGGCAGGCGCTGTTTATTTGAATTGTGCACAGACACCCCCTAGTGGCTGAAAATGTTCATAGTACAATAATAAGGATCCTGGTATCACAAACTTGCTTCAGATGGTGGTGCAGTGTAGACACAGTAAACATCAACAGCCATAATCAAGCTAGGCAAGTTTTCTTTTTTGCGGCACAGTGACTCATTTTCCAATTCGTCACAGATAAATTGCACGAATTTGTTTTCCTATGTCCAGTGAAAGCTCAGTTTAGTTTAATTTGAGTTTGCACGTTTGACACACGCATGCACACACATACACAACTCCCCAAAAAACAAAAGCCCTGTGGAGGTTTTCGGTTGTGGCATGTTTGTGGGGCCGGCTGGGAGAAACCCGTTGTTTAAGTGTATAATTAACGTGTCATCGTGCTGTTCCCTCACACCTTGAATGAATGATTGATAGCTGCTTTGCCTGTGATTATTTTATAACATCACTCCCGTGTTGGAATGGCACACCATACCGAACCAAACGTCAGTCAACTTCACTCTGCAATTTCGAAAAATAATTTATGTCTGTTTTCTGTTAAGCAAACACATGTGAGCACACAAGCTAACTTGGCAGGAGTCCATCGCAGCCTAGCTTCTCACTGAGATACTGCTGAATCTGGAAAGAATGTTCTTGGCCCAAGTCTCCACGTTGACAATTAGATTTCATTGGAATAGCATTATACTCAATGTAATGGGTTGATAAGGCAAACGCTGCAATTAGGTATCATTCAACAGCATTATCACACCTGAAGTTTTGACAAATGTTTTGAGTAGCTCACTTGATTTACTGTTGCCACATGTATTTTTATTTTATTTTATTTAAATTCATTTAATTGTTAATTTGATTGTTGTTCATTGAAATATTTAACAGCAGAAAAGGTTTTATGTAAACGTGATAAAAATTTACTGGCATGTTATTTGTTTAATCTTTAAAAGTTATGGCTCATTTAAAATTCATCAAAAACAAGTAAACCCTCCCAGTGTTTTGTGCTTATATGATTACTATGTGCCAGCTGCCCAAAAGAGGAACTTTGCTCTTGAGCCACTTTTTCCTCCATTTTTAAAATGTAAAAAAACCCACATAGTACCACAGGTGGTAGAGTTACCTACAGCTGTAGTGCAGTTATGTAAGGCCACAAACATGTATCGCACATGTAAGCTGAAATGAGGTGTGCGTATGTGCGCGAGCGGCCCAGACGGGGAGAGTGTGCGTGACAGATTTACAAAGCAGGACCTGAGTTATGTCCCTCACAACTCCCTTTCATCATCCGTCACCTAACAACAAATGAAATCCATGGAATTACATCTCCCTTGCCATTTTGTGTAAAATTTTCACCTTTTCTTCCCTCGCTCTCTTACCCCTTCCCCTTCTCATTTCCATGTGGGTTGTTCCCTGCCGTCTCACGAGTCTGCGCATGTGTGTTACGTGCACGCAAAGCTACATAGTACACCCTTGTCCCGCCCCCCCCCCAACCCTGTTCTCACACCTTTACTGCTCTTTTGTGTGAGCCCAGAAGGGGCAGGAACTGAGGGGAAGGAGAGAGGAAGTGTGTGAGAGAATGAGGGGGCATGGTTTTAAATGTTTCCATTCTTGCATTCCTCGTTGTTTGTGTCCTTGTTTTTTTTTTTTATCTTATGTTTCAAAAATGATCAAATTTAATCTGGCTGTTAACCGTTTAACAGTTCTATTAACTATTAGAGTGAAAAATGTGATTGACATAATATCTTGCTTTACACTGTCCAGTGAGGCACTATTATTTGTTGTGGATCAATATCTTGTGTGTGTGTTTTATGTACTCAGGTGGGTTGGAACACAGCCAGAGATTACTACACTTTCCTTTGGTCTCCTATGCCTGAAAACTACGAACCAGGAAGTACTGTGCACAGGACTGTGGTGTTCCAAGGTACACACACTCTCACACGTGCACACACACTATGTAAGCCACTTATACAGACCCAGGGTATTCCAAAGTAACTCCTCCATTTTACAGCGTGTATAAAAACCAGCACTTTTATTTAATAAGGGAACTGAACCGCAAACGGCGGCCTGGGACCTGAGCACCTCTCAATCCACACACAGACACACACACAGATTGAGGGCCTGCAAACTGGTTTTACTGGGCCTGGAACGGTCAGATATTACACAGTGAAAATATGAGAGCGTGCTGTGGTGTGTCAGTAGTCAGTAAAATCGGTTGGCTGCTACATGTTCTGTACTTACTCCGCCATCCCAGAGAACCAAGCCTAACGTGAACGATGTGCTCCATTGAGATCTCACAGTGTCGCTATGGGCTGTTTGAAAGATGAGCACATATAAATGATGTGTCAGCTATTGAAATATATTTTTATTTGTAGAACTTAATGTGCCTGTTGGATATTATAAGATATAAGACAAACGCACGGTTTTATCTCTTTCTAGGTTATTATGTTCCTAAATCTGACGGAGAGTTCTACCAGTTTTGTTATGTCACACATGCCGGCGACATTAGAGGAGCCAGCACGCCCTTCCAGTTCAGGTCGGCCACGCCCACCGAAGAACTGCTGACTGTTACCGAGGACGACAGCAACTCAGACATACTGGTCGTCACTACCAAGACTGGCCTGTTAGAGGTAGGCAGAGATGAAGATATTTCTTTTTCTTTATTTTCCATCTTTCTGGGCCTTGGCGTCCATTAAAGGGCCCTGCAGCAAGGTACTAGATCCCTACCAAGTGAAAACAACCCCCTTTTGGCATTAATAAACTATTACATTATTGCCCTCCTAGACAGCCATAGATACAATAATAATAATATATCATACAGCACAATTAGCATTGTATATAATACTATCTCAAAGGAGCAGGTACCTCCCGCATGGCAGCACGTGGAGGAGGCGCAGCAGGAGCGCAGGGAGCTGCTGAAGGCGATGCGTCACCTCCAGGAGGAGAAACAGCAGCTGCAGGAGGATCAAAAACGACTGGCCAGGGAGAGGGAGCAGGAGAGGGACACGTGCTGCCTGCTGCGGACACACAACCAGGTCAGAGAGAGCGACGGCAGGAATGGGTTTGTATGGTGAATGTATTTTTATAAGTAAATAAAGGTTAAGCGTTACTAATCGAAAGGTATTTGTGCAACATTGAGATTAACAACGGTAGTGGTTGTTTTACACTTCTTTTAAACTCTGCCACCTTGACAGGGCTCCACATCTTGTCTCACACGGGAAGTAGACCGAATCCCAGCGCCACAGTCGCAGATACTGCTGCCTTCATTAATTACATGATAAAAACATGGCGACATTAAACGTGAGGTCAGAAACTGTGCCGATGCCCACGTTCTACACACTTTGCTCAAGTAATCTGTCCCACCACCTCCTTATACCACAGGTGATTAACGTAATCTCAATAATTGTAATAGATCCAAAAATGATCGCTCGCCAAAATACAATTGTTATTCTTTTATAGGTCAAAAGAAACCACTTTGTTCAGTGTGTGTACATGTGTAGGGGTGAGTGTGTACATAAACAGTTTCTATTTGCACACGCGTGTGTGGAGCCGGTTCCTCGCCAGTGATCACAGGTCTGAAAACTTCAAAGGCCTGAATTTATGAATAATCTTTGTCCTTGTTTGAGAGACACACGGAGAGCCGTTGTGTGTGTGCGCTTGTGTGTGTTTGTGTGCTTTTGCGTGTATGTGCACTCCGGTCTTTCTCTCCCTCTTTAACGACCTGACTCAGTGGGCCAGAACGGATTTGGGACGCAGTTTTCTCGGGCATCTGGCGTCAGGGACGATGCCATCGCAACCACAGAGTGAACAAACATGACGTCAAACACGCACGCTCACACACACACACACACACACACACACACACACACACACACACAGACACACACACAGACACATAGACACATACACAAACACTTATTTGCATACACAAACTGCCCCCCCTTCACTCTCACATTCAGGTTCCACACCACAGGGCCCCTCTAATGTGTATTCACACATGCACAAGCGCACGCACACACAAACACAAACACACTCATTATGCCACCCGCTTGCAAACCCTTTTAGTCTGTGTGTGGAATGAGAGGAGGGTAGTCCGCAAAACCGCCTGCCTGAAAAAAGAGCCCTGCCCAGCCTCAGGGACAAACACCACTCAGTCACGCGATTCAGAGGCCACTGCTTTCTCACTGTCTATTTTCTCCCCGTCTGTCTGTTTGTCCCTGCCTTTCTCTCTCCATTTTCCGTGTTTTGATTTCGGAGTTGGTTTATTGGTATTAAAAACTATGAATGATTTATCTAAAGCAAGATAAAACGTTTATTTTTTCTAAACAATCAGAATAAGCAAAATCCTATAGAAAAAAAGTCAACTTCTTTCTTGATTCGATCAACTTTTTACTCCGTTCCCTCGCCATTCACTCACTCACCAGTCCGATTTCATATTTCAGTATTGTGTGTGTTGCTCATTGGATAAGCAGTAACTTGGCACACACGTCTAAAAAAACAGTCAACTCGAGGAAACTCAATGGAGGCGACTAGGGTGGGGGTGGGGGGGGTGGCAGCAGGAGGAAGAGGTGAAATGCTGAAGCGTGCCAAGAGATTTGTGAGTTTGAATCCAGTCTCTTATCGCCCCCTAGTGCAAATCTCCAGTCAAGGCTCAGAGTAACAGAACAGGCTGCTTTGAGTTAGTCCGCTGCTCTTTTTTACGAAGGACAAAATCGTCATAAATTACGTGGTAATACACACACATGCACACACACACACACACGGTTATTGCCGTTCTGCTTTTCATTCAACAGGCACGTCCATCTGTAGATATACGACTTGTGTGAGTCGGTGTGTGTCTCTCTCGTAGAGCGTTTTACAGTAGGTGCGTCAGCTCATGCCACGCTGATGAAAATATCCCGAGTTTAACATGAAAACATAAGTACATATTTTGTGGCTGCTAATTTTACGACTTCACTTTTTATAAGGTCTTTATGCACTGCTAAAGTGCTTCCCAAATGCCAGCCGTAAAATTCATACAGTAATCTCCGCAGAGCCAAGCCCAGAGGGAGACGGGCCTCTCTTTTGGATTGATGGCTGTACTCTGCTATCTGTCTGTCTCCATATGTCCTTGAATGTGTAGCTGTGTGTTCGTCTTTCTATAGGCGCGCGTGTGATTGAGTGTGTGTGTGTGCACGCTACAAATAGAGGAGGGTGTGTGCAGAGGTATGTTGTTCTGTCACAACTGATATTAGCCACGGATGATTTACTGTTTTTAGCTGCTGATTAGCAGCAAGTTCAAACAAGGCATTTCTACAGCTGGCCCACCACATGGAGAAAACAGATGATCTGCTGTGCGCTACCTGGAATTTGTTTTGAGGAATTCCCTGATACTAGACAGGTTATTCCTGCATCACCACATATGGTTACTGTTTGTTCAATTAAGCCACTGAGCATTTCACTAACTTGAGATACTGTTTGCTTTCTACAGATCAAAAGGCTCACATGAGCCATAATTTGTAACTGGTGATTTGTGATTGATAAGATAAGACTTGACTGATCCCCAGAGGGGAGCTTCACAAGTTACAGCTGCAGCAGCAACAGGTTATAGAGGTTGGAAACAGGAGAATTCGACTAAAATTCGGACTAAAAGCATATAATAAATGCAGTGCAATGTCTTTGAATATATACATGAATGTATGTATTTCTGCAAATATTTGAGCAAATGTACATGTTCAAAAATAATAAGTCCAGTAGCAAATCTAAAACAGAACAGTATAACCTTCATTTGTGGGGCTGCTGACGTAGGAGACTGCTTTAGTTATATATCAGTGTACACGAAGTGGCAACTGAGTGTAGGTGCAAATGGTTAATGCAATGCATTTTGTTTCTGTTTATATCTATATAGTGCCAAATGATAACAGATGTTATCTCAGGGTACTTTTCATTCAGATAATATATGTTATTATAATATAATAATGTGTATACAAACACAAACACACACACACACACACACAGACAATCAATATGTACTATATATATATATATTGCACATCACATGACATTTTGACATCTGTGATTAATCAGAGTATTGCACAAGCTCCTGACTCTGTCCAGCGCTCTTGCTCCTCTGCCAATTCCAGCCTGCTGGATCGGCTGCTGCGATTGGCCAAAGCGCCTGTCACTGTGATCCACAGCTGCCTCTCTGTCCCGTAGGAGCTGCTGCGCTCGTCGCAGGGCCTGTCAGAGGAGAGGGAGGAGGTGAGGAGGAGGCTGACGGAGGCCACGGACCGGGTCCGCCAGCTGGAGGAAGACCTGCTGGGAGTCACCCAAAGAGGCCTGCAAAAGGAGACGGAGCTCGATTGGTGAGTGGAGAAAGCGAACGCATGACCATCAGTCATCCATTTCTGTGAGGACATGACTGTTTACAAAGCTGTGTGTGAGGAGGATTTCTTCTGCTTCCTCAAGATCCTCATCATTTCACTTGTGTACATTGCACCCATTACATTGGACACAATTGTGCAAATCAAAAATAATAATTAAACTGAATATAGCACCTCCCTGATGCAAGAAAACTTAAACATAAGCTTAAGTAAGGTGGTATTTGTTAAATTATTATTTTAAATTATTATTACTTTTCCTCGATGATGGATGTGACCAGAGAGGTCTCCTGAACTTGTCCACTTACAACAGTAGCATGATGATTGGTTTGAAGATGAAAGTTATTTTCAGCGTTTTCTCTCACTCACAGTCTGCGTGACCGTCTGAAGAAGCTGTCAGCGGAGAGAGACAGCCTGGAGAGCCAGCTGAAGAACGAGAAGGATGAGAGAGACCTCTACAAGGTCAGAGAGAGCTCTTCACGGTGAAAAGGCTGGATAATTGAAAAGGTGCATTTTGACTAACGACGCCTGTGTGATTCCGTCTTTATTCTGACCTTTGCGTTTTTCTTTTTCTCTGTGTAGAACCACCTGCGCAGCACCGAGCTGGAGAACACAAAGCTGAGTGCGGAGCTGCAGATGTTGAAGGCGGTGGAGCTGAACCGGGAGGTGACCATTGCCCAGTTCCAGGAGGAGCTGGACAGGCTCAGGGCCTGCGTTGCCCAGCGAGACAGCCTGGAGAAAGACCTGCTTGCACACAAGGCTGACAAGGTAGTAGTGGTTGTTTAAAATGTTACCGCCTAGATCAACTAAACTAACTACTCAGCAAAATATCATCACAAGTAATACATTGTTTGTCTATTATCTTGTGTGCATCCACACTGCACAGACACACAGTAAAATCAGTTAATCTCTATATATAATTCCCCTCTATGTGTGTTTAGGCAGAGCTGGCCCGTGTGCGTGAGCACCTCCGTCAGGCCGAGGAGCAGCTTCAGGCGTGCAGGCAGCAGGCCTCCCTGCTGGCCTCAGAGCTCCGCGACTCAGCCAGCGCCCGTGACCACACGATGACCGAGCTGTACCGCGCCCGCCTGGAAGCTGACAAGCTCCGTGCCAGTCTAGCTGATGCTCAGGCCGAGTGCCAACGCATGGAGAGCCAGCTAGACCGCATGAGAAGCACTGCCCAGAAGGAAGTGGTCAGTATCCACTTTACTTAATCTAATCTCTCTCGCTTTCTATTCTGAAGAAAACTATGAAAAAGAAGGGAATTTTCACACTTTTCAGATGTTTTTCAAAATGTCCTCCTCATTTTCTTCTCTGCCAGGGTGTCGGAACAAGTGGAGAGATGACACCCAGCATGATGGTGGTGTCGGAGGCAGAGGCCGAGCTGCAGAGAGAGGTGGAGGAGCTGAAGCTCCGTCTTCACATGGCTGCTGAGCACTACAAGGAGAAGTACCGGGAGTGTCAGCGCCTCCGCAGGCAGGTGGCCAAACTGAACACAACTGAGTCACAGGGGGTGAGTGCTGTGTAGCAGAACTGATTTGTGCCTAAACCAAAAGCAGTTACATTTTGTTGATGCAGTGTTGTTTTTGTTGTTGTGTCTACTTTTGCAGGAGCCTAAGAGAAATGCATCCACCGAGACAACACAGGAGCCACTGACCCCTAGTCCAGAGTCACCGACAGCAGGTACATACACACACACACACACATCCAAGTACAAAAATGTATTTGCATGTTGTTATGTTAGGAATTTGTCTTCGGTCCAAAATAAATGAATCCTGAAACACTTAAATTACAGTTATGTAGTGATAGACATTGCACTTCCATTTTCTTGTTTGAAGATGTGTTGTACTTCTTATTCCCACATCGGTACAACATAGGTAGAAATACCAGACTTTCCACTAACAGTAAATTGAGTCGACAGTAATGCATTGCAATTGCATGACATACTGAACAGTAATTGGTGTGACTCACTTTTACTTGACTGGACAAAACGCTTCCTCTAACTATGCTGTAACTATCACACACTGATGTGCACATCTTAAAACAACAAGCTGATGCAAAATCTAAAAGCTTTCTCAGAAATGTCAGAAATAAATAAAACACTATAATTAAAAACAAAACAAAACACTATCACAGATTTTTTTCTCCCCTGTGTTTTTTATTACCACTGTTATAAGAAAAATAAAAGGTGATTGTATTGAAATATCCATAATTAACACTTGAAAAGTTAATACCTGAATCAAAGAATATCCTGCTGACTATGTAATCTTCTGTGTCCTACTCTTACTTTGTGTGTTGAACAGGGAATATAGCTCTGGCAGTCCTACAAGAAGCCGCTGAGATGACAGTCACTCCAGAACTTAATAACAAGAAGTGCACACATGCTGATGCATACGTCAGCACAGACAAGGAAGAAAGGCAGAGTGAGAAAATGCCAAACAAGAGGGTCAAGTTGGAGGCTGAGGGAGAAGTCAACCAAGGAGAGAAAGAAGACAAAGAGAAAGAGGAGAAGAGGGACAGCCTGCCGGAGGAGAGCCTGAGGATGACCAGCTGGGTGGAGGTGGAGAACGAGAGGCCGAGCGCCGGAGACAACAGCCAGGCGGAAATGGCGGGGAAGGCCGAGGAAGTGAGGGGTGTTGCGGAGGAGCAGGCGCTGCTGAAGGCGGAGGGGCGGAGCATGGGGGAGGCGGAGAAGGAGCAGACGCGTTCGGTGGAGGAGGAGCTGGCGATGATGGAGGAGAAGTGGAGGGAGCAGTGCGCGATCAACGAGACGCTCAAACAGCGGCTGGCCAACGAGGAGGAACGATTCAGAGTAAGACACACACACGTGCACCAAACAGCTCAAAGCTCAGACCGTTGTGATTATGAGGACGTGGAGTCAGCGGGCCGGTTACTGTACACTCCGCTGAACATTTCCTTTTAAATAAAGATTAAAACAGCTCCGGTTTCTATTCTATTGCTCATTATCATCATTACACACAAAGTAACTGCAGTTTTAGTGCATCAGATTGTTCCGTAATCCCCATTAAATCAACGTTCCACTCCATTTAAATTAAATATTTTCTATCACTGGATGTCGTTACATACACAAAGTACTTGTGAGATTGTAGTGAGTTTGTTTTAGTCTTAACAGGTTATTTTGTACCATATTCAACTTTAATCTTTAAACATGTCTGACTGATTTTATATTAAAAACAACTGTCAGCTCAGATATTTATGAACAGTGTTCTGAGCGCTTTGACCTATAATCTGATCATTCATAATTATTGAATAACCTACAAGTGTTTTAGTTAGACTAAACATTTAGCCCATTAAACATCACAAAATAGTATAAAATGCTAATTCTGAATTGACAAACACCTGTGCAAAAAGATGTTACATTGACAATAAATAATAAAACAGAGAAAAGCAGTAAATCCTCACATTTGAGAGGGTGTAACCAGCGAATGTGAACTGAATTTTAATTAATTATATAATAATTATTCATGAAAATTGATGTTGAACCATTTTCTGTTTGATTAATAGGGTAGTTGTTACAGCACTGTGCAACATATTCTCATAAAGCAGTCAAACTATGAGACTAACCTTTGCTGACTGAAGGAGACACGGTGGCTTGTGGCTGCACTTATAGACACACGAGCTGAGCTAACTGTCGGTGCAGGACCGTGGTGTTTAAATAGCAACAGTTACACTTGGTCACAGATTAGCAAATGTTCATAACAGTTTGCTTGAGCGCGCCACACCGTGCACACACAGCCACTGCATCCGTGCGCGCGGGCGCGTGTGTGTGTGATTCAATGCGAGCACTTGAGCTTGCCCTTTGCATTTCGCGTGCGAATGTCCGCAAAAGTAGCCACCCTACCGGCATTTAATCTCCATGAGTGAGTGTGTGTTTATCGGCGCTGTAAATTAGGCTTCCCCCGCTCCACCTCCAGGTCTTTGATAGAGTCTCCTGTCTGAGGCGAGTGCCCCGGGCCCCGAGCCGCTCTTAATGGCCCCGGAGACTGACAAGAGAGGCAGCTGC